>SKCR01043686.1:0-37192 GCA_019454045.1 Zanthoxylum bungeanum
CTAGGACACAATTTAATTAGACTCGTATATCCACACTTTTGAAGAGTGGGTACTAGGACTGATTTGACTATTCAAATAAGGTCTGCGAATCTAGTTTATTAGGTAAAGTACCTAAAATACTATTTACTTGGTAATAGTAAAAGGGCCACCGATCTGTTAGCCCTATTCATGGTGAAGAAGTTGGGCCCATATCTAGCTAGGCTAGATGTGAACATGAATATTTCGTGACCTTGACGGATGTAGCATCACGTTGTGATTATGTGTTTCTTTTGAAGAACACAAATCAGAAACTTTTAGTTTCGACACGAAATAGACAAACAGATCGACTATAGTATTATACCGTCACGGTAAGACCGTAATGGAAAATACTTAAGCAATAAGTTTCTTATATACTTGAAAGGTATAGTATTCTTTCAAATGAGGACTCCTCCCGGAACACGTCAAAGTGATGATGTGTCCGAACGGATTAACCGAATCATGTTAGACATGGTAAGGCTATCATGAGTCGCTCTGAGCTACCATTTCCTTCAACGGATAATTTTAACAGTGCAATAACTTATTTAGAATAAGGTTCCATATAAATCTGTTTGACAGAGTCATATAGGATATGAACAGGGAAGAAACGAGGTTTCTCATTCCTGATAATTTGGGTATGCCAGGCAAAACGTTTGGATGATACTAAACTAAGGACCCAATTGGATAAGTGCCAATATAGGTTATCCTAAGGGAAACCATAAGTATAGTACTTATAAATCTCACATGAGAACAATGTGATTGTTGCTCACCATGCGGTTTTTCCTGAGAGGAATACCGATATGCAGTGGTCAGGGGGAGGATAGTGATACTCGATGAAAATCGGAGTAATACTGTTCAAGGTACAAGGTCCGTAATGGAACACAAATAGTTCATCAATGATGAATCTGTACCATTAATCTTCGAATACACAAGAACTGAGTATATCAGATAGAGTCAGAAAACAACCTAGGGTATGGGTTTCTGATCTAACCTCATAAAGATGTCAATCTTATGAAGGTATACCAACCGACTACGTTTTGAGGAAGTGATACAAGGTATCGACTCCCTATTATGGCAAAGTGCCATTAGTCCGAAATGGATTCCATGTTTAACAACTATTTTGGATACTAGTTGTTGTACCACAAGGCATTGTGCCTATGGTACATTAAACGTCTTCAGGGAAGACATACATGGAAGGCAACATACCAACGTACAAAGCCGGGCTTTTGACGGAAAGGTATCGTTATCAACATTGTGTTAATAACGGTTCAACCTTTTACCTGTTGCCATGATAAACCCATTTTGAAGATGCTTGTTGATAACTGCATATTTCATTTATGAAATGTGTCAGTTATAGATCAAAATCGCTTTTGAAAAGGAAACCTTTTGGAGGATGCTTACAACATCCTGACGATTTTGTATAACCGACAAATAAGGTTTGCGGGTTATTCGATCCATGTTTGGATTGAAGCAAGCATAAGGTTCTTGGAACTGACGTTTTGAAATAATCATAATAGTTTATGATTTGACTCAAAACGAAATAATTCTTGTGTATATAAGGAGGTTAGTGGGAGGGCACTGACAATGAAATTCCCATAAAGCAATCGGTGAAAGCTTGGCTTTCATAAGAAATTCTCCGTAGAATTCTGGGGAGTAACAACCTTTATTCAAGGAATAAAGATCTACTGGGATAGATTTGGAGTTGTTAACACTCTCTGGGAAATTGTACATTAAAATGTACTCGATATGGTGTCTCATACGCTTTGAGCATATGGAGTCACAATCAGGACAATCCAGGTGATAGTCATTGGATTGAAGTTAATGACATCTATTAGTATCTTAGAGAACTAAAGATGATGTCTTAAATTATGGAGTAGGAGAACTTGAAGTGACTAGGATCACTGCTGCAAGTTTCCAAATCGGTAAATACTGCGGTATATATAAAGTTTGAATAACGGGACAGTAAGCTGGAAATATTCCGAGCAAGATAACTGTTGCCGAATTAACAACAATGCGGATTATTGCTGCAGCTGAGGCAGCAATAGAAGCCATTTGGATCGATAATAAATCTAATTAGATTAGATATAGTTCTGTTAGCGGCTGAGCTAGTTGTCAGCACAGGCTAAAGAATTAATGGTCTCATCGACGATCCAGATATATACTTCTATATTCATCTGATTCGTTCGGATCATGCATCGTGGCGATGTGATGATCGTATAAATCGCGTCAGAAGATAATTACGAACATCCGCTGACGAAAATCTTTTCTCATCAATTTGAGCAAACTGTACATAGTCTCGGTGTTAGACACTTGAGTGACTGGCTATGTGCCAAGTGGGAGATTGTGGACAAAATGACCCATAGCGTCACTATTTGTACAGATCACGGTGTTGTTGTACAAATTAACTATGTGACAAGGAAAATTGCACTCTCATCATTTGTGATTAGATCACCATAATATATAAATGAAGAGAGAGGTCCTGTGATTAGTTCCTGGACTGAGAATGATATGAGACAGTATCAGTCCCCGAAGGATTAATCATTAAATATCCCTAGCCGGAGTATTATCGAGACTGGACATCGATAATACGGAATAGGCTAGTATTGCACATGTGCGCGTTGTGAGGGCACAACGGCATAGTTCTCATATATTTAAGTATTGGATACTTATGTAAGTGCGATAGGAGGTCGTGTTTCACCGATGGTACGGGAAACAGCTTCGCTCTGGATAGACCCCTCGAATCCCATTGGTATTATGACTATGTGTCTATGGGAGGCCGAAATCAAGGTAGGTGTGTACAGTCTTAACCTAAGACTTACATCGCTAATACTTACGATAATCGATAGACTTTGGTCTTGGTGGTACATGGCTTTAAACGGTTCTGCGTACACCACTTCTGGGTTTATCAGAGAGTCGTAGTGTATTGGGTGTGATGTCAAGACGGAAGTATCACTTCAGTCATATTGGAGATGATGTCACGCGGATACGGTACTAGTGCTCTTGAGTGTTGCGCAACCAATCGGGATATTGTGACCAGGTCATGAATATCCGATTATAGAGACTATGTTACCAGACATCCGACATGTGCTTCGGACGGGGCAGACACTTATCCAGCCCCAGCCCTAGCACGTGACTATCCGATACTGGGCCGATATGCACAATACTACGGTAATACTACGCTTGATACAGATCTATATATTCCTGTAAGAATATTTCTGGAGAATTGGGTAGGCATGGCGCATTGCTAGAAGCCAACCTTGTCTTGTAAATCGGTATAAAACGTAGTACGAGTACTTAACTGTTCGGATAATCCGACAACCGTATTTACTGCCAACATATCCGGAGATCTCATGGGTCGCTTCCTAAAGATTCACCGATGACGTATGACTCGCACTTTAATTAATCTGGGAATAATTAGAAGAGAGAGAAAATTAATCTGAGATTAATTGCGGAGATATTTTATCTCGGATAAAAGATCGTTAAAGAGAGAACGATTAATTTGGAATTAATCGATAAAATAATATATTTGATATATTATTAGAAATTGGATTTGAGTGATTGATGTAGAAGTTGAAAAAGCAACATTTGCTTTTACTTTTTGACTTTAGTATTTAATGAAAAGTAAAAAGAATTGGTAAATGGTTTTATTAATTTTAGAAATTATAAAAACCTATTACATTTTATTTCCTTTTACTTTTCTCTCTCTCCTTTTACGCATCTCTTCATCTCCCTCTCTTTTCTCTCATTCTTCCACTTTCGGCTTGGAGCCGATTTCTTCTCCAAAAATTTTTGGTTTGACCGAAATTTTGAGAAGCAAATGAAGAAGAGTAGTGCTAGCACACACATGGGTTATATTATGGTGATAGGGAAACGAATTTGTGAGCTTGGATTTACTTTTGGAGCTTGAAGCTTTGAAGGCATCAAAACAGCCCCAACCGAGCATCACAGCAGCTCAATGGAGTCCAAAACCGAGCTTCAACAAAGAGGAAAATGGATCTTGTTCTTTGCATCCAAAACCGTTCAATGTGAGTTATTCCGCACCTCCTTTGATATGTATTCAACTCATTTTTATGCATGATTTATGATCTTGGGACTTGATTAAAACTCAACAAATAACAAATCTAATTAGATTAGATATGGTTCTATTAGCAGTTGAGCTAGGCGTCAGCACAGGCTAAAGAATTAATGGTCTCATCAACGATCCAGATACATACTTTGACTATCATCTAATCCGTTCGGATCATACATCGTGGTGATGTGATGATCGAATAAATCGCATCAGACGATAATCATGAAAATCCGCTGACGAAAGCTTTTCTCAGCAGTTTGAGCCAACCGTACATAGTTCGGGTGTCAGAGACTCGAGTGACTTGCTATAGGCCAAGTGGGAGATTGTTGGACAATTATGACCCATAGCGTCACTATTTGTACAGATCATGGTGTTGTTGTACAAATTAACTATGTGAAAAATGAGATTGCACTCTTATCATTTGTGATTAGATCACCTAGATATATAAATGATGAGAGGTCCCTATGATTTGTTCCTGGACGGAGAATGATATGAGACTGTATCGGTCCACGTAGGATAAATCATTAAATATCCCTAGTTAGAGTATTATCGAGATTGGACATCGATAAATACGTAAAAGACTAGTATTACACTTGTGCGTTTGTGAGGGCACAACAGCATAGTTCTCATATATTTTGGTATAGGATACTCATGCAAGTGTAATAGGAGGTTGTGTTTTACCGATGGTACGGGAAACAGCTTCGCTCTGGATAGACCCCCGCGGAATCCCATTGGTAGTATGACTATGTGTCTATGGGAGTCTGCAATCAGGGTAGGTGTATTTGGTCTTAACCTGAGACTTGCACCGCTAATGCTTACGACAATCAATATACTTTAGTTGAGGTCGTCCAGGGCTTTAACAGGTTCTGTGTATGCTGATACTGGGTATATTGGGAATCGTAGTGTGTTGGGTGTGATGTTAAGATGGAAGTGTCACTCCAGTCATATGGAGATGATTGTCACGTAGGATACGGAACTCGCTCTCTTAAATGCTCGAGCTATCGGGATATTATGACAAGGTCATGTATATCCGATTATAGAGACTAGTTGCCAGACATCCGATATGTGCTTCGTACGGGGCAGACACAATTCCAGCCCCAGGCCTAGCACGTGAACATCCGATACTGGACAGAAATACGCAATACTTCGATATACTACACTTGATATAGATCACATATTCCTATAAGGATATTTCTGGAGAATTGGGTAGGCATGGCGCTTTGCTAGAAGCCTACCTTGTCTTGTAAATCGGTATAAACGTTGTACGAGGTACTTACGTATTCGGATAGTCCGACGACCGTATTTACTGCCAACATATATGGGGATCTCATGAGTTGCTTCCCGAAGATTCACCGATGATGTATAACTCGCACTTTATTAATCTGGGATTAATTAGAAGAGAGAAAATTAATCTGGGATTAATTACAGAGATATTTTATCTGGGATAAAATATTAATTAAAGAGAGAGAACGATTAATTTGGAATTAATCGATAAAATATATATTCGATATATTATGCGAAATTGGATTTCGACGCTGAATTAAAATTAGATTTTAATTCGGGAGAACGAATTATTTTAGAATTAATTGTTAGCGACGTGAATAGTGATTTCGCTAGGCGTAATCATTTAATTACGACGCAACAGAAAATTTGTTAATTTGGAATTAGTGAACCCGAGCCCGGGATTATTTGCGAGCGCATTCGCATTTCGAATTCGAGTGTGGCACACAAGTCAAATCGAGCGTCAAATCGCAAGTCACATCAAGCGTCAAATCATTAGTCACTTTGAGTGATGTGACAAGTTGTCACTTGATTTGATTGATTGATGTAGTAGTTGAAAAGCATTAATGCTTTTGCTTTTGACTTTTTGAAATTGAAAAAAGTGGTATATGGCTTTATTTTTTTGGAAAATATAAAAAGCATTTTACACTTTTTCTTTTTGACTAATTCTCTCTCTCTCCACACGGTTTCCCGTGAAAACCCTTTTCCCTCTCTTTTCTTCTCCTTCTCCTTCACGGTTTTGGAACCGTTTCTTCCTCTTAAAATTTCTGGTTTGACCGAATCAAGGGGAAGCAAGGAAGAAGACTTAGTGCTAGCACACCATGAGTGATACAAAGGTGATAGGGCAGTGAACTTGTGAGCATGGAATCATTTTTGGAGCTTGAAGCTTGGAGCTTCCATGGAGTCCACCCACGGCCGAATCTTGGAGAGACAAGAAGGACCAAAACCGAGCAGTCCAGCAGTACAAGGAGCTCCATTACCGCGAGTTTGAGAAGCTTGAAGACTTGTGTTCATCGCGTTTCAAGATCCGATCAATGTGAGTATGTATTCCGCCTTACTCCTTTGTGTATTCATGCGAATTTTATGCTTGATTTCATGATCTTGGGACCTAATTAGAAACCAACATGAGCATCATGACATGGCAGGATATGGCTACAATATTTCTTGCATGGTTTTTCTATTGTGGTATTTGTGGAACCCCTAGGGTCGGATCGGTGCCCCGCGCAGCGGAAGTGGGTCTAACCCGTGGATATCTAGCATGGGTGTATTTTAAAAATTAATAAAATATAATATTTTATTTTCAAGTGTTTTAGGAAAAATCATAAATAAATCTGGATTCGGAAAAATTCGACTCGGGATAAAAAACCAAAAAATACAACTTCCCGGGACAAGGAATGCTGTCTGCGCAGCAGACGCAGTATGCTACTATGCAGCATATGTGGCGCTGTAGCGCCATGCTCTCGCCCAATTTGGCCGAAAGCATCAAAGCATATTTTTTAAAAACAAAAAAAATTTTCTAAAAACAAAAACCCTTAAAACACTTTAAAAATCACCCAAAATAATTTTAATTTCAAAACCAATCACAACACATATTAAAAAATAAACATATACAAATTCTAAATATATATATGCGTTTCTTTGAATCAAATTAAAACCTAAAATAGAATCCCGATAAGAAATGTCTCATGAACAATTCTAGGTCACCCAAAGGTGGTCAAGTGATTCTAGAATTGTAGCCATAGCTCTAATCTTTAATCTAGAGTTCCAAACTCTTATTAATTGTTCCATGTCCAACATGAACATCTTTGAACTAAAACAAAAGCATGTTGTGTTTATACTTCTTAAGTATCCTAACACAGTTGATTAGCCTTATATCAACATTAATCTATGTGATCATGCATCTAATAAACAAATGAACATAGCTTAGGAAAAGATCAAACATTACCTAGTAAGCTGGATGCAAGATCCAATCTACCCCTCCTTTGTTGAAATGGTTGGAGAACCTCCAAGGTGTGCAAGCTTGACTTCAAGATCCAATATTGTTTCCAATGCTACCAAGCTTGACTTCAAGATCCAATCTTGAATTCTCCTAGATGAAATGTTGTAGAGACCTCACAAGCTTCTCTAAACACTTCTCTAACTTAGGCTAATCTCTCAAGAATTACTTGTGTATAGCTACTCAAGCTTTTGCTTATGCTTATACTTGTTATTTTTCTTGTAATTAAAACCTTCCTAAACTTGCTATTTATAGCAAAACTTAGGTAATTTTTAATTAATAAAAGTTGTAATCAACTTTTAAGTGGGATTATTTCAATTTGTCCAAATATGTATAATTAGGTGTGACTACTCTCCATTGTCTCCCACTTTGATTTAATACAATTAAATCATGCCAAGGATTAGGAAATAGATAAGTTAAATGTTTTCCACTTTGATTTAATCCAATTAAATCAAGCCAAAACCACCTATTATTACAGACTTACAATTACCATAATGTCCTCAAATGGTAGAGATAATTATGATTTTACAATTAAGCACTTGTGTAATTATTGAATTAATCCAATTAATCCAATTAGGTCAAAGTAAATAATCAATGTTATCCAATAACACTTGATTATCTTAGTTGATAATTATAATATCGAATATTATCTTTTATCAAAATTAATCGGCTACCCAAGTGCTCAACGAGTACACTTCATATTGAGACTCTCAATTTCAGACACGTTCGTCATATAAGCCTAGATAATATGTACATAATTCGGCCACCTCTGAATTCGTGAAGAACATGAACGACTTTCTGAACTATACAAGTCGAGGTAATCACATATGTTTAACAATCCCTCTGGCGTAGACTGTCCGAGTTGTGTTTATGAAAAATAGAATACACCGTCAAGTTTCCAAGGCGCACATCGCATGTCGACATGTCCACGATTCTTTACAACTGATGCGATCCACCCTAGGTGATCGGCTTTGGCAAACGTCTTTAAGAATCGTGACTTTACTCACATGTATACCTAAACCCCTTATGTTACACATACGGGCCGAAGGATCCTATCTTACTTCGCAGTTGATTAATGAGTGCATCGGTCCATACCCAACAAACATCTAGAGGCCAAACCATGAAAGGTTTCTGACATACATGGCATCAAAGTATGGAGGATCTCACACAAAATCAATTTTATCCTATAGTCAAAAGATTACATATGCTACTCGACTCAAGGAGATTTCTATTGACTGTGTTATGTACTTCCAACTATTAGGAATTGTCGGTGAGTCATTTAGTAATCGCTTCAACGAATACCCACATGTCTATACGAGTTTACAAAACTCATGCTACATCGGGTTAAACCATTGGAACTCCAATTCCAATATACGACATGTGCTAGTCTTCTAGGTTATAGGAATTCGACCGTATTCCAAAACCAATTACTAGGAATATTTATTTTAAGAATAGTTTAGACGTAGTGTCAAGACTATTCTAAGGTCGATGTCATTCTTAGCATATCTATACATCAATCTAATACGCATAATGAAAATACCATTAATTAGGTATGAAATGAAAAATGTAGTTATTTTATGAATAACTAATAAAATATACAATTGGATTGGCACTCAAAACACCAACTTCATCCAACTCTCACTTACTTAATGCCAATCAGGATGGTACCGCAGTCTTATCTCCTCCATATGTTCGCAGTCTCATCTCTTCAATGGGATCGAATCTGAAATACTAGGCACAACTCCAAGTTCTGTGATAAAATTTCTAATCCAAAAAGCTTATTTAGCAGCTTCTGAAGCTGCTATAAATTCTGCCTCAGTGGTGGAATCAGCTATTGAGCCTTTCTTTGAATATCTCCAACTAACAGCACCATCTTTAAGGGTAAATATGTATCCTGATGTAGATTTTCTATCATCTGGATCTCCCTGGAAGTAGGAGTCTGTAAAACCTTTAACTTGTAGCTCACTTTCTCCATATATCAGAAACTTATCCCTAGTACCTTTAAGATATTGTAGGATATGTTTCACGGCTGTCCAATGATAATTACTTGGATCAGATTAATATCGGCTTGTCACACTGACGCTGAAACTGATGTCAGGTCTAGTACATAGCATAACATACATTATGCTTCCAATACAAGAAGTATATGGCAAGTGAGACATCATAACTCTCTCTTCCTCAGTTTGAGGTGCCATTTTCTTTGAAAGATGTATGTCGTATCAGAAAGGTACATTTACTGCCTTGCAGTTGGTAAAATTATACCTTTCTAATATCTTTATGTATGTCGATTGTGACAACCCTATAAGTTTTCTAACTCTATCTCGGTAGAGCCTTATACCTAGTATATAGGTGTTGGTTTCTATTAAGGTCCCAAGATCATAAAAAAGCATGAAAAAAGTGCGAATACAAATCAACGAAGTTACGGAATACTCACATCGATAGGTTGAGCGACGCGGCAACGAAAAAACTCCAAATTCTGCTCACTGCAGCTCACGGCAGTGGACTGCTCCAACCTCACTGGTTTCGGCTTCAAGCTTAAAGAATCCAAGCTCCAAGCTTCGTCGAACGATTCCCGGCTCATGGGTGGACTTCCCTATCACCTTCGCATGACTTCGTAGTGTGCTAGCACTCCCGATTTTGTTACAAAATTGAGACTCCTACTTGCCGTTTCTTCTTTGGTTCACGGCAGTGGACTGCCAAAACAGATGAGAAATTTTGCCACTAAGGGTGTGAGAGAGAGAGATGAGAGAAAAGAGAGAATTGTGTTTGTTGGTTCCAAATTTGTGTATTAAATACTCAAATGTGAATTTCAAATTCATTTGGAATGAATTTGGCTTTCAAAAAGTCAAGCCTTAATGGCACCAACCACTTACATCACTTCCATCAATCATGAATAGTGACTTGCGTCAATCACTCAAAGTGAAAGACATACATCACTTGATTGACGAATGATGTGACGCTAGATGCGACTAGCGATTTGACGCTAGATTTGACTTGCGTGCCGCACTCGAATTCGAAATGCGAATGCGCTCACAAATAATCTCAGGCTCGGGTTCGCTAATTCCAAATTAACGAATTTTCTGTTGCGTCGCAATTAAATCTAATTTAATTAAATAATCATGCCTAATTCGCTAAATGCCATAACGATTTGATTTTGCTCGAGTCAAACTTGTTTTGCGAATAAGTACTCAAACTATGAATTCTCGAATTAAATTAAAGTAACCTCACTGAGACTGGAATTGTGTCTGCCCCGTACGAAGCACATGTCAGATGTCTGGTGACTAGTCTCTATAATCGGATAAACATGACCTTGTCATTTTATCCCGATGACTGCATTACTTAAGAGTACTAGTATCGTATCCTACGTGACCATCATCTCCATATGACTGGAGTGACACTTCCATCTTGACATCACACCCAACACACTACGATTCTCAATATACCCAGCATTGGCGTATACAGAACCTGTTAAAGCCCTGGACGACCGCAACCAAAGTATATTGATTGTCGCAAGTATTAGCGGTGTAAGTCTCAGGTTAAGACCAAATACACCTACCCTTATTTCGGACTTCCATAGACACATAGTCATACTACCAATGGAATTCTGAGGGGGTCTATCCAGAGCGAAGCTGTTTCCCGTAAAATCAGTAAAACACAACCTCCTATTACACTTGCATGAGTATCATATACCCAAATATATAAGAACTATGCTGTTATGCCCTCACAACGCTCTCAAGTGCAATACTAGTCTTTTATGTATTTATTGATGTACAATCTCGATAATACTCTAACTAGGGATATTTAATGATTTATCCTTCGTGGATTGATACTGTCTCATATCATTCTCAATCCAGGAACAAATCACAAGGACCTCCTATCATTTATATATCTAGGTGATCTAATCACAAATGATAAGAGTGCAATCTCCTTTGTCACATAGTTAATTTGTACAACAACACCATGATCTATACAATAGTGACGCTATGGGTCATAATTGTCCAACAATCTCCCACTTGGCCTATAGCCAATCACTCGAGTGTCTTACACCCGAACTATGTACGGTTGGCTCAAACTACTGAGAAAAGGCTTTCGTCAACGGATTTGCTTGATTATCGTCTGATGCGATTTATACGATCATCAGATCGCCACGATGTATGATCTGAACGAATCAGATGAATATCGAAGTATTTATCTGGATCGTTGATGAGACCATTAACTCTTTAGTCTGTGCTGACGCCTAGCTCAGTTGCTAACAGAATTATATTTAATCTAATTAGATTTGTTGTCGACCTAGAAGGCATTAACCCGTATTTGTTGTTTATTGGGTAACAGTATCTTGCTTGGAAGATTTCCAGCTCACTGTTCTGTTATTCAAACTGTATAGTACCATTTACGACTTAGAGTCGTTTTATCGGTTTAGGAAACTTGCAGTAGTGATCCCAGTCACTTCAAGTTCTCTTTCTCCACAGATTAAGACAGCATCCTTAGTTCTCTAAGATACTAACGGATGTTCTTAACATCAATCCAGTGACTATCACTTGGATTGGCCTGTTTGTGAATCCATATGCTCAAAGCATATGAGACACCAGGTCGCATATATTTTTTCAATGTACGATTTCTCGGAGAGTTTTATAGAAAGCCAAGCTTTCACCGATTATTATTTTGGGAATATCATTTCAAGAAATGACATATATTATCATTATTTTATAGGACATTTACTGTCAGTGCGCTCCCACTAATCTCCTTATGTATACAAGAATCATTTTCGTTTTAAATTAAATCATAAACTATTATGATTACATCAAAATGATAATTCCAAGAACCTAATGCTTGCTTCAATCCAAACATGGATCGAATAACCTGCAAACCTTGTTTGCTAGTTTTGGTACGAAAAAACCGACAGGATATTGTAAACATCCTCCAAAAGGTTTCCTTTTTAGGAAAGCGATTTTCCCGTTCAGCTGACATATTTCATAAATGTAACATGCAACATTACCAAGCATTATCCAAATGGATTTACCGTGGCAATAGTTAAAAGGTTGAATCGTAGTCAACACAATGTTGATAACGATACCTTTCCGCTACAAGCCTAGCTTAACACGTTGGTATGTTGCCATCCATGTATGTCTTCCTTGAAGACTTATATAGTACCAATAGGCACAATGCCTTACGGTACATCAACTAGTATCCAAACTTGTTGATATACATGGAATCCAATTCGGATATTATGGCACTTTGCCATAATAGGGAGTCGATACCTTGTATCACTTCCTCATACGTAGTCAGTTGGTATACCTCAATAAGATAGACATCTTTATGAGGTGAGATCAGAAACCCATACCCTAGGTTGTTTTCTGACTCTCTCTGACATAGCGGTTCTTGTGTATTCAAAGATTATTGGAATAGTTTCATCGTTGATGAACTATTTATGTTCTATTAAGATTCGGTGCCTTGAACAGTATTTCTCCGATTTTCATCGAGTTTTACTATCCTCCCACTTACCACTGCATATCGATATTCCTCTTAGGAAAACCGCATGGTGAGCAACAATTAAATTGTTCTCTCATGAGTTGTATAAGTACTTTATTTATGTATCCCTAGGATAACCTACAATTGGCACTTATCCAATTTGGGTTCTAGTTTGGTATCATCTAAACATATGCCTAGCATACCCAAATTATCAGGAATGAGAAACCCGGTTTCTTTCTCGTTCATATCTAATATGAAATCTGTCGAACAGATTTTTATGGAACCTTATTCAAAATAAGTTCTGGCACTGTTAATGCTTATCCGTTGAAGGAAATGGTAGCTCAGAGCGACTCATGATTAACCTTATCATGTCTAACAAAATTCGGTTACTCAGTTCGGACACACCGTCAAACTGATGTGTTCCGGGAGGAGTCCTCATTTGAAAGAATACTTTACTCTTTCAAGTATATTAGAAACTTATTGCTTAAGTATTTTCCATTACGGTCTTACCGTGACGGTTTAATACTTTAGCCGATCTGTTTGTCTATTTCGTGTCGAAATTGTAAAAGTTTTCGATTTGTGTTTCAAAAGAAACACATAACCATAACGCGATGCCACATCCGTAAGGTCACGAAATATTCATATCCACCCCTAGCCTAGCTAGACATGGGCCCACTTGATTCACTATGAACTAGGGCTAACAGATCAATGGCATTTACACTTTTACCAAGTAAATAGTGTTTTAGGCATTTTGACCAATAAACTAGATTCGTAGACTTTATTTGATTGAAATCAAATAAGTCCTAGTACCCACTCTTCGAAAGTGTGGATATACGAGTCTTGTTTAATTGTGTCCCAGACAACAATGCCACAATTAGTTTCTTCTGATCAAATCAGTTTGAGCTATTTGTTTATCATGTTATACGTTTGAGATTTATTTATATTCAAAATATAAATGCTGTTTTTCACATCTAATGTGTTTATCTCAATATCATCTTTATATAATGAAACACTTTAGTGTTCTAGAATATAAAGGTTCACCCGCAGCGGGTTAAACACTAATATAAAGATAATGTTTCTAGTCGAACTAGTTATATTATACAATTTCTAAATTTAAGTACATACCCGTAGGTAGTTCCTAAATTTAGGTATCTACGGTTAAAATAGCAATTTTCATCCCATTTCCAATTCGCAGATAAATCTCAATTGAAGTCAGTATCCTGCTCAAAACAGATTCTGAACATCAATATATATTTATGTTTCACACTAAGTATTTAAAATCTAATTTTAATACTAGTAGTGAACATAATATGACAAACATATTTGAAGTCAGAGCCTTGCTCGTCTTCAATTCCTTCATGTCCACCTTGTCCAAACAGCAGTCACGCTTCCGCGATCCCGTTTGCCACAATTTAGGCAGACATTTTGGGATATGTCCTTTATCTTCCAGAAGATAATAATGATTTTGCCTTTGCCCTTTTCAACACTCCAGAAGCCTTTGGCCAAGCCCAGGGTTTCTACAATATCGAGGTAAGGTGCGCCTTGCGCTACTTGCCTTATTGCAAAGTTTGACTTTATCTCCTTGAGAATAGTCATAACTCTCCAAGAGTTTACTATTGCAATTTAGTACTTCTAAAATCTAAGCATAGATTTATGAAGATCCTTCAATTTATTTATCATACTTTAAGGATCTAATCCTTAGTTCTGATTCAGAAATTAAGGAGTCAACTGCGACAAGCTAATGGATTAAGCACTTAAGTTATCATTACATGATCTTCCAAAGATCATGCTCTACTATTTGCTTAACTCCGGGCTTGGGCATAATATGTTATTTTATCAAATAAATTAACTTATTATTTTCCAGGACCATCCTGAAATTTTATTCCCAATTTGAAAATTTAACCATTTAAATACATTTTCCCTAGGATTATGTTTTAAATGTCAACCTTTCAATTTTATCTTGATTTTAATAGTCCAACTATTTAATCAACGATTTTGGTACTATTTAATATAATGATTACAATAGTCCAACTATTTAATCAACTATAATTAATAGATTAAAATCAATTATATTGATTACTATAATCCAATTATAAAATCAACTATAAATGAATAGTTTGAATATAGTCCAACTATTAATTAAAATAATAATTAAATATTAGTCCAACTAACATTTAATTTATTTGACGAATGATATTTGAATGAGCGCGTATGGCAAGTAATTAAACGAATATTGCAAATTTAATTCTTGCCTCCCACTATTTTCCGGCGAGCATCTAACCCTCTGTCGAGTACTCGGGGAAACCGTGTTTCCTAGTGGGCTAGGATCCCCTTAAATATCACACAATCTTGACTTTGGCCAACAAATTGTATGATAATTAACTAGGTAGATCTCTAAGATCAATTGGATCCAATCCAATTCCTAGATCTGGTAGGGGGACATCCAAGTCCAAAACATATATCTTATATATGCCAATACATCCAATGTATTACCTAACCTATTTCCTCTGAATCAACTAAGCCTTGGCTTTGGCACAACAAACTTAGAGATTCCAGTTAAGCGCGACCCATTGACCATGGAAAGCTTCGTAATCAATGTCGATGGAAAAGAAGTGGTCTTGACTTTGGCCAACAAACCACAACTTGGACAAGACACTGATATGGAACAAAGCCTTCGTGATTCAAACACATCCTCGACGGACAAAGGCCTTGACTTTGGACAACAAGCTAATGCCAGTCTCGGATCTTGAGTGAGAATCACTCAATGGAAGGAAAAACGTTTATTATTTTGCGAGGATTTTTTCGCGTGGAAATTGGCAACCAATTTATTATATTTGTTAAGGTCTCATCGTCATACACCCTTAAACATACATTCTAAACACATAATAAAGCGCGTATGTAAAATAAAAATGATATGCGGATAAAATCTTTACACATTGATCCTAGATCAAATCTCTCCATTTCTCTCTCCCGCTAGCACGTGTATTTACTTCTACCCGTTACACTACACTTCTAAAGAAACCTCATTTTCATTGAGGGGAATAGGTGAGAAGAGAATACAAAGAATAAGGAGGTAATAAGGCTGGACACGCAGGTGCCAATTAATAAATCAAATTTTTACAATTCTAAAATTGTCCCACCCATCTAATATCCATCCGATATATACATTATTCATGCATCGCAACCATGTATTCACACAAGCATGTATCAATCAATCGAATCAAATTAATTAATCTGATATTAGTGATCATCGAATGTTCAAAAACACGATTTGATTTTGCTCGAGTCAAACTCGTTTTGCGAATAAGTAATCAAAGTACGAATTCTCGAATTAAATTAAACTACACAATTAAATCCAATCAATTTGTATTTAATACTAATTCGCTATTTAATTCCAATTAAATATCACACTTTATTGATAAACCTTTTACGACTTAAATTCCAAATTTAATCGTTACGGGTCTCAAAGCCCGATTAACGTCCAACATCAATTTAATTAAAGTCCAATGGGCTTTTAATTAATTTCTTAAGGCGTGGACTTTTGGTCAACTCGGGTCAAACCGATAACCAAAGTCCAATCCAGGAATTACCCCATAAACCTATAAATCAATTTTGGCCCATTAGGCCCAATTAAACTTTAAAGGTCCATTAAGTCGTATTTGGGCTTTATGGAAGCGGTTTTGGGCCCAATTGGATCCAATCCATTTGGCCTAAACCCAAATTGATACAATCAAGCCCAATAAGCCAAATAACAACTTTAAAAGTCCAATTTCCAAAATTAGGCCCAATTTAATTAAACACAAAAATCCAATTTCACATTTAATTAACCTAAAGTGTATTAACATAATTAATCACCCAAATCAATATTTCCAAAATATGAATTAGCCTAATTAATCATGCTCATTTTCATCATCACATGTCCAACACATTTTGATTAAAATCAAACCCAATACATGCTCAAAGTCTCGGCATTTAGGGAATTTTATATTCGATTTGGTTTCAATCCAATTAAATCCTCAATCGACATAAATCAACATTCCCGAATGATTTCCAACACATCCAATGATCAAAAAATCAAAATCAAAGACATTTTAGAGCTAGTCAAGTTTCGGCCAAGCCAACCAAATTTGGGCAAAATTTTCCAAACCAATTTTCTTGAAATTAATCCAATCAATCTTCAATTCAACATGATTTAAGCATATTCAAACATCCAATTTAATCAAATCATGCTCAAAATCCATTTACCCAATTTTAAGCCCTAAATCAAATTTCATGCTCAACCTTGCTCTAGATGTCATTGTTGGTTTCTATTAAGGTCCCAAGATCATAAACAAGCATGAAATAAGTGCTAATAAAAATCAACGAAGTTGCGGAATACTCACATCGATCGGTTGAGCGATGCGGCAACGAATAAAACTCCAAATTTTGCTCACTGCAGCTCACGGTAGTGGACTGCTCCAAGCTCACTAGTTTCGGCTTCAAGCTTCAAGAATCCAAGCTCCAAGCTTCATTGAATGATTCCCAGCTCATGGGTGGACTTCCTTATCACATTCGCATGACTTCGTAGTGTGCTAGCACTCCCGATTTTGCCACAAAATCGCGACTCTTGCTTCCCATTTCTTCCTTGGTTCACGGCAGTGGACTGCCAAAATAGAGGAGAAATTTTGCCCCAATGGCGTGAGAGAGAGAGATGAGAGAAAAGAGAGAATTGTGTTTGTTGGTTCAAATTTGTGTATTAAATACTCAAATGTGAATTTCAAATTCATTTAGAATGAATTTGGCTTTCAAAAAGTCAAGCCTTAATGGCACCAACCACTTACATCACTTCCATCAATCATGAATAGTGACTTACGTCAATCACTCAAAGTGAAAGACATCCATCACTTGATTGACGAATGATATGACGCTAGATGCGACTAGCGATTTGATTCTAGATTTGACTTGCGTGCCGCACTCGAATTCGAAATGCGAATGCGCTCGCAAATAATCTCGGGCTCGGGTTCGCTAATTCCAAATTAACGAATTTTTCGTTGCGTCGCAATTAAATCTAATTTAATTAAATAATCATGTCTAGCATAATTACTATTCACGTCGCTAACGAATTAATTCTAAATTAATTCGATCGCCCGAATTAAAATCTAATTTTAATTCCGCGTCGAAATCTTATTTCGTTTAATATATCGAAAATATTAATTTAATCGATTAATTCCAATTTAATCGTTATCTCTCTTTAATTGATATTTTAATCCCATATAAAATATCTCTTTAATTAATCCCAGATTAATTTTCTCTCTCTACTAATTAATCACAGATTAATTTAGAGTGCGAGTCATACGTCATCGTGAATCTTTGGGAAGCAACCCATGAGAGTTTTGACTAAATATGTATAATTAGGTGTGCCTAATCTCTTTTGTCTCCCACTTTGATTTAATTCAATTAAATCAAGCCAAGGATTAGGAAATGGATTAGTTAAATGTTTTCCACTTTATTTTAATCCAATTAAATCAAGCCAAAACCACATATTATTACATTCTTAAAATTACCATAATATCCTATAATGATAGATATAATTATGATTTTACAATTAAGCCCTCGTGTAATTATTGAATTAATCCAATTAGGTCAAAGTAAATAATCAATGTTATCCAAAAACACTTGATTATCTCAGTTGATAATTATAATATTGAAAATTATCTTTTATCAAAATTAATCGACTACCCAAGTGCTCAACGAGTACACTTCATATTGGGACTCTCTAAGTTCAGACATGTTCGTCATATAAGACTAGCTAATATGTACGCAATTCGGCCACCTCCGACTTCGCGGAGAACATGAAAGACCTTTCTGAACTATACAAGTCGAGGTCATCACATATGTTTAACAATCCCTCCGTTGTAGGCTATCCGAGTTGTGCTTAGGAAACATAGAATACGCCGTCAAGTTTCTAAGGAGCACATCTCATGTCGACGTGTCCACAATTATTTACAACAGATGCGATCCACCCTAGATGATCGGCTTTGGCCAACGTCTTTAAGAATCATGACTTTACTCATATAGATACCTAAACCCTTTATGGTACACATACGGACCAACATATCCTATCTTGCTTCTCTCTTGATTACTGAGTGCATCGGTCTACACCCAACGAACATCTAGAGGCCAAACCATGAAAGGTTTCTGACATACATGGCATCCAATTGTGGAGGATCTAAAATAAAATCAATACTATCGTATAGTCAAAGGATTACATATGCTACTCGACTCGAGGAGATTCCTATTGACGGTGGTGTGTACTTCCAACTATTAGAAATCACATGTGAGTCATTCAGTATTCGCTTCAATAAATACCCACATGTCTATAGGAGTTTCCAAAACTCATGGTACATCGGGTTAAACCATTGGAACTCCAATTCCAATATACGACATGTGCAAGTCTTCTAGGTTATAGGAATTTGATCGTATTTCAAAAACCAATTACTAGGAATATATAAGGTGGCTGGTATATATAAGGTGGATCCTAATATTGCACTTATAGCTCAAGTGTCATCCTTCAAGACTCATCTAGTAGCATTGACCAATCAATAGTGCCAACCTTCTATTGAAGCTGCTGCTGCTAATACAATTATTTTACCTGACGGAGGATATGAGTAAGTTCAATATGTGAACAATCAGAACTTCAACAACTATAGAGGTAATCATATGTCTAACTATTACCATCCGAACTTGTCATATGGAAATACAGAGAATGTCTTGCAACCTCTTACTGGCTATAATGATCAAAGAGAATGTCTTGCAGAAACCTTCCTTAAAAGACCTCATGAGCACAATTGTTGCTAATACTTCAGAAAGGATTGAGAAGAATGAGCCGAGGCTGAACAATATTGAAACACATATAGATAATATAGGGGCAACGATGAAGTCCTTAGAAGTGTAGATTGGGCAAATTTCTTATTAATGACCAATCAACAGAAATGGGTGTTTCCTAGTAATACTTAAGTCAACCCAAAAGAGCAGTGCCAAGCCATAACCCTCCGGAGCGGAAAAGAGACTAAAGATACCTCTCAGGACCAAGGCAGTCAAGGCGAAGAAGCAACAATTCAAGAGGAAACAGTGATGAAAGAATAGAACAATGAAGTAGTTCCTCTATATAAGCCACCACCCATCCCGAAGACACCTTTGTCATACCCTCAATGCTTTCAAAAAAATAAATTGGATGCTCAATTTGCTAAATTTCTAGATATCTTTAAGAAGATCCATATAAACATCCCATTCGCATATGTTTTGGAAAAATACCTAATTATGTGAAGTTTATGAAGGAGATGATGTCTAAGAATATGAAGCTAGCTGATTTTGAAACTGTAGTACTCACAGAAGAGTGTAGGGCTACTATATAGAAAAAGCTTCCTCGAAAACTGAAGGATCCTGACAGCTTTACCATACCATGCACTATTAGGAATCGATATTTTGGTAAGGCGCTATACGATTTGGGTTGCAAGTATAAATCTCATGCTCTTATCCATCTACAAACAGTTAGGCATAGGTGAGGCAAAGCCAACCACTGTCACATTACAACTAGCATATAGATCCCATCACCTACCTAAAAGGAATAGTAGAGGATATCTTGGTTAAAGTGGATAAGTTTTACTTTCCAACAGACTTCCTTGTTCTTGAAATGGAGGATGACTATGACGTCTAAATCATCCTTGTGAGACCTTTCTTGGCATCTGACAGAGCGATCATTGATGTGTAGAAAGGTGAACTGAAAATGAGAGTTTAAGATGAAGAAGTCACCTTTAGTATTTTCAAAGCCATGCCGAATCCTCAAGGTGATGAAGAATGTCACATGGTAGATGTTGTAGAGAAGGAAATTGCCTACACACGGGGTGAAACGTAGTTAAGCCAAAAAAAAAAGAAGATTCTCCGAAGCTAGAACTGAAACCGATCCCAAAGCGCTGCAAAAAGAGGAAATCCAGAATCAGTGGTCACTTGAAGATGATCCCTGGGAAGCTCAAAAAGTTTTCAAGTCAATTTTGCCAAATGTGTAGTCAAAACTTTCAACCATCAGCAGACCTTGGAGGACCATCCAAGGATAAATTACCACAGCCTGCCATACTATCTTTTTCATCTCATAACAACCGGTGGATACAAAAGAAGAAAACACATGAGACTGCTTAGTTTGCTACGTTGAAACCACCATGATCACCTTGGATGGTTGCGTCTGGTTGAAGACGTTAAACTTAGCGCTAGCGGGGAGGCAACCCTTATATTTGTTTATTTTTATTTTCTTTACTTTATTTTTATTTTTATTGTGTTATTTATTTGTTTATTAGTTTGCATGTTATTTATGCAAGTAATAGAGCAACACACACAACCCACACAACCAAATTCTGACCAGTAAGAGGTTGATCAACTCCATGCACGGTAGTGTTATTCCTTACTTTTGTTTCTTTATGTTTATCTTACATTGAGGACAATGCAAGTTTTAAGTTTGGGGGTGTGTGCTTGTAGTGATAGTTCCTGTTAATTTAAAAATAAAAAAAATTAAAAAAAAAAATTAATTTGTTTTTTTTTTAATCCTACGTAGTAAAGCATAAGTTTAATGATGAATTTTGTTTGCTTTTGATGAAGTCTTAGAAATGATAAGTTTCCAATTGACTATTATCTTATGCCTTGGTAGGTGATCTAGGTTAGGCTTGTCAGGACTTAACAATAAGTTTTTAGCAGTAAGAACCTAGGTAGTTGGCAAAAAGACTAGTTGAAGAAATTGTTTGCTGATAAATGATTGTTTACTTAGATGTCTATCTCGATTTGCTAATGTTATGATGTATGGTATGGTTAAAAAAAATTTGATTGAAAAAGAATGAAAGCATGAGGAAAAACAGAAGAAAAAAAGTTAAACCACCTATAATCGATAAGCGTGAAGCTACTCATGGGCGAGTGTTAGGACCACCATGAGGAGAAATGCTACCTTAAAGGGTAGATGTGTTGAAAAAAATAAAATAAAATTGAAAAACAAATCATACCATACTGAGTAAAGAAAGGAAAATACATAGTACTTTTGAGATATCTAAGTTGGTTTGACCCTTCGGATCTCAATTTTTGAGACGAAATCATTGAGTTGGCTTACTTAAGAGTCGAGCTGTGAATGAACCTTTACACACTCACACTGTGAGTCTGGCTTAGATGATTTATGCAAGAACTTGGATTTGAGTTGCATTAAGTACTTTAAATATTCTTTAATTTCATTGGTAAGCATTCTTTGAGGACAATATTATGTGTAACTATCGGGACTATATCGCTGTAAGCCGTCATAAGACTATAACTCATCCACTAGGGCCGCCTAGAGGTTTAAAGACTTGTTGCATACGATAAATGCAATCGTGATCCCTACGAAAGTGGCCTAGTTAATTTTTTTATCTTTGTTTGTTTATTTTTATTTAGTCTTTTGCTCGGGACCAGCAAAATCTTAAGTTTGGGGGTGTTTAATAAGTGCAATTTATACCCACTTATTCCTGCATTCTTAGCTATCTATTTTGTTACATTTCATGTCATTTTAATATATTTTGTAGTTTCTATTATGTTTAATTGATAGGAAGCATTGGAGAATGGATATTGAAGCAATTGGACTTGTTTTGGGACCCTACAGACGCATCGGAAGCATCTAAGAAGAGCGAAAAATGTAGAAAACAGCATACCAGAAATTATGTCTGGAATCGTGATGCCACTCATGGGCGACGTGATGCCACTTTAGCATGAGACCATAGTGAATTCCCGTGAGTTGGGCGTCGCAACGCCACTTTCTGGTGTCGCGACGTTGCGGCAGATTCCCAAAAACTTAATTCGGCCGGGTTTTATATGTACAAGGACTCCATGACTTTCCTATAAATACATAAGCTCTTCCAAAACCCTAAAGAGGAGGCTAATACATAACTCAAGACTCAAAAAACATATTTTTAAAGAGATCCAAGGAGGAGGATTGAGAGCGACAAGAGGAGACGAAGGCGGTGACGTCCGAAGACGAAAGGATTCGATTCGGGTTTTATCATCTAATTTCTTTCTTCAAACTCTAATGATTTCTAATATGTTCATGATATTTATTTTCATTGTTATTATCTTTAGTCATGAACTAACTACATTATTCTATAGAATGATGTAACCTAATGCTTGAACCTATGTATTGTTTGTCAATTTGAGTTTTATTAAACTTGTAATTTAGTTTATTTAAATTCTCTTGTGTTTAATGCTTCTAGTTTGTTGGCCACAAATTCAGATGGTGAATGTTTAGAATCTATCGCTCGGAATAGAGGAATTTTGAATAGAATCTAGAGAATATAACCTAGGAGATTTGTAGAGTTCGGGAGAATCTACAATCTCTTTGAAGGCACGTAATGAATTGTTAATTACTAGATTTTTATAGGGATAACACAGTCTATAATTAATAATCTTTTCACTATTGCTCGGGAGAGGGAGTGGAATACTTTAGGATTCTTTACATATAAAAAATGCAACTGAATAAGAATTGATTAAGATGACAAATACATAGAGGATAGCTTGGTGAAATCAGACTCTAGAATCTCTCTCATATTGGTTTATCTTAATTTGACGTTTTATGTTTATTTACTTTTAATATAAGGTTAGTTTTTTTCTGAATAAAGTTAGGATTATCAATTATAGTACTTAGTGTAAGTTTAATACAATCCTTGTGGGTTCGACACCCATTCACTTATCTTCACTAAAACTTGACACCATACACTTGTGGTATGATATAAAATATCACAACAATCTCGCTCTTGTCATCAACAATGCTTCTGCTTGTTGTGAACTAGATGATATGTCTTCCTTATTTTTACTCCTAGACTCATCTTCTAGAGCCGCAGCTGTAATTTCATCAAAGACTAGATTTCCACTAACAACATTACCTGTCAAGTTGATGATAAGTTGATCATACGAATCAGGTAGACTTTGAAGTAAAATCTATACACGTTCATTTGTAGATATACTATAATTCAACACAGTGAGTTGGGAAAATAATGTATTCAAGTTATTGATGTGATCCATCATGGATGTGGACTCGCTCATATGAAGAGTGTAAAGTCTCATCTTCAAGAAGATCTTGTTGTGTAGTGACTTGACATCGTACAATTTGGTAAGTGCATTCCAAATCTCCTTTGTAGTCCTCTTCTCTGCAATGCTGGATAACACAAAGTTTTCTAAGGCTAGATACAAGTTGCCTATAGCGTTATCAGCTATATCCTTCCATTGTTCATCAGTCATTCCATCTGGTCTCTCACCAATTGCCGCTAAGCAATTGTCTTTTCTCAAGGTTGCTTTTATTTTAAGTTTCCATAGGGAAATGTTTCTCCTGTTGAATGTCTCAATTTCGTACTTTCCTGCCATGTTTCTGATGATGATCAGCTTCTCACGTGAACCGGCTTTTACTATTTCACCGTGAATAGGTTTGAATATAATACCGTATACATGAATAGTAATGTATATATGAATAGTGTTGTATATGTGAATAGTACTATACCGTATATGTGAACCGTCTCCGTGAACATTAACCTAGAACTTGAAGTATTGATACCATTGTTAGGGTCGTGGGCTGAAACTGGTACGCAAGTAAAGTGAAATTGAGAATAATTGTTAATTTAGGAGGCGTTGCCTACCATATAATAATGAATTAATAATTATTAGGCGTAGCGTACCATAAACATTAACAATAAAATAAAGTAATGAGACACAGATTTAACATGGTAAAACCTTAATGTTAGAGAAACATCCACAAGCAAAAGTAGAAGGATTTCACTATAGTGGAAAGAATTTTACAACCTCTCTAAATATAAAGAGTGAACAATATCACACTCTCTTAGAATATGAGAATTACAACTCTCTCACAAACTCTTAAGAAGAAAAAATATTTTTCTCTCTTAGAATACATAGGATTTGGTTGAGAATGGAATGAAGAAAATAATGAAACGAAGCCTCTATTTATAGGCATCAGATTCACTGTGCAAATAGTGAATTTTAATTTTTTTATTATTTTCTTTTTATGCAAGTGGGACCCACCTATCAGGTACTTAATTTGGGTGCTTGATATCCCACGAGTTACCATCCATCAGGTTTGAATCTTTTTGAGTCGAGGGAGTGAAAAATTCAAGACGAAACTGTTGGTTTATTCTAAGGTCCCAAGATCAAACAAGTCATGAAAACATGCGTGAACACATCAACGGAGGTAGCGGAATACTCACATTGATCGGTTGAGTCGATTTGGAGACGAATGAAGTCCAAAAACGCACTGCCCTTCACGCCAAACTGCAACAGTCCACTGTCCCTGCAAAACAGAAATTTGAGTGAAGAAACGGAGCTCCTAGCTTCGTCGGATGGATCCCGTCTCATGGGGGAACCTCCCTACCACCTTCGCAAGACTCGTAGTGTGCTAGCACTTGCGGTTTTCACCATGAAAACCCAACCCTTGCTTCCCTAAAGTCACGCCTGAACTGGTTCAAAACCAGTGAGCAAACCTTCTGGTTTGGCGTGAGGAGAGGAGAGAGTTTGAGAGAGATTGAAGTTGTGTTTAAGTTGAAAATGATTTACCAAAAATCAATTATATTTATGCCATAATATTTTATTAAATTGATAATAAATTTATGACAAAAATCATGCAATGGTTTAGAGTGTCAAACACTCAAACTCCATGCAAGACCATTGAGTGTATGTACACTATCACCATGCAATGCATTAGAATAAAATAATGCATAAAATGACATGTGTCATGTGGGCCCCACACGTTTCCAAATGAAAGTGGGCCCACGTGCACTCACGCGTTCAGGTTCGATATTTCCGAAATACCGAGCTTACGTCGCGACGTTAATTCAATCGAATAATTGCGGCTAGCGAAATTATTATTTACGTCGCTAACGAATTAATTCTAAATTAACTCGTTTGCCCGAATTAAAATCTAATTTTAATTCCGCGTCGAAATCTAATTTCGTATAATATCGAATATATTAATTTACCGATTAATTCCAAATTAATCGTTATCTCTCTCTAGACGATATTTTATCCTAGATAAAATATCTCCGTAATTAATCCTAGATTACTTTTCTCTCTCTTCTATTATAATCCCAGATTATTCAAGAGTGCGAGTTGTGCGTCATCGGTGGATTATCGGGAAGCGACCCATGAGATCCCGATAATCTGGCAGTAAATACGGTCGTCGGAGTATCCGAATCACGTACGTACCAAGTACTACGTTCTACCGATTTACGAGACAAGGTCGACTCCTAGCAAAGCACCAAGTCTTCCCAAGTTCTCCGGACATATTCATCAAAGAATATCAAAGATCTGTATCAAGCATAGTATACTAATGTATTGTGCGTATCGGCCCAGTATCAGATAATCACGTGCTAGGGCTGGGGCTGGATAAGTGTCTGCCCCGTCCGAAACACATATCGGATGTCTGGTAACTAGTCTCTATAATCGGATATTCATGACCTGGTCATAATATCACGATTGGATGCGCATCACTTAAGAGCACTAATACCGTATCCTGCGTGACATCATCTCCACTATGACTGGAGTGATATTTCCGTCTCGACATCACATCCAATACACTACGATTCCTGATAAACCCATAAGAGGTGAACACAGAACCAGTTAAGATCCCCCACCACAAAACCAAAGTTTACCGATTGTCGTAAGTATTAGCGATGTAAGTCTCAGGTTAAGACTATACACACCTACCTTGATTTCGGCCTCCCATAGACACCTAGTCATAATACCAATGGGATTCCGAAGGGTCTATCCAGAGCGAAGCTGTTTCCCGTACCATCGGTGAAACACGACCTCCTATCGCACTTGCACAAGTATCCAATACTTATATATATGAGAACTATGCCGTTGTGCCCTCACAACGCGCACAAGTGCAATACTAGCCTATTCCGCATTATCGATGTCCAGTCTCGATAATACTACGGCTAGGGATATTTAATGATTAATCCTTCGTGGACTGATACTGTCTCATATCATCTCAATCCAGGAACTAATCATAGAGACCTCTCTTCATTTATATGTCTATGGTGATCTAATCACAAAATGAAGAGAGTGCAATTTCCTTGTTACATAGTTAATTTGCTACAACAACACAATGATCTGTGCAAATAGTGACGCTATGGGTCATATTATCCAACAATCTCCCACTTGGCACATAGCCAGTCACTCGAGTGTCCTACACCCGAACTATGTAAGGTTCGCTCAAATTGCTGAGGAAAGGTTTTCGTCAGCGGATTTGTTGTTTGACGCGATTTATTTACGATCATCACATCGCCACGATGTATGATCCGAACGAATCAGATGATATAGAAGTATATATCTGGATCGTCGATGAGACCTTTAATCCTTAGCCTGTGCTGACGCCTAGTCAGCCGCTAACAGAACTATATCTAATCTGATTAGATTTATTATCGATCCAAATGGCTTCTATTGCTGCTCAGCTGTAGCAATAATCCGCATTTGTTGTTTATTCGGCAACAGTTATCTTGCTCGGAATATTTCCAGCTCAGTTGTCCGTTATTCAAACTTTATAGTACCATAGTATTTAATTGTTTGGAAACTTGCAGCAGTGATCCCAGTCACTTCAAGTTCTCCTTCTCCATAGTAAAAGATAGCATCTTTAGTTCTCAGAGATACTATCAGATGTTCTTAACTTCAATCCAGTGACTGTCACTTGGATTGACCTGATTGTGACTCCATATGCTCGAAGCGTATGAGACACCAATACAAGTACATTTTAAATGTACAATTTCCAGAGAGTGTTAACAACTCCAAATCTATCCCAGTAGATCTTTATTCCTCTAATAAAGGTTGTTATCCTCCCAGAATTCTACGGAGAATTTCTATGAAAGCCAAGCTTTCAACCAATTGTTTTATGGGAATTTCACTGTCAGTGCGCTCTCCCACTAACCTCCTTATATACACAAGAATTATTTCGTTTTGAGTCAAATCATAAACCATTATGATTATTTCAAAACGACAGTTCCAAGAACCTTATGCTTGCATCAATCCAAACATGGATCGAATAACCCGCAAACCTGGTGTCGGTTATACAAAATCGTCAGGATGTTGTAAACATCCTCCAAAAGGTTTCATTTTCAGGAAAGCGATTTTGATTTGTAACTGACATATTCATAAATGAAATATAAGTTATCAACAAGCATCTTCAAAATGGATTTACCATGGCAACAGGTAAAAAGGTTGAACCGTTATTAACACAATGTGATAACGATACCTTCCGTCAAACCTTAGGTTGCACGTTGGTATGTTGCCTTCCATGTATGTCTTCCTTGAAGACGTTAATGTACCAGAGGCACAACGCCTTGTGGTACAACAACTAGTATCCAAACATAGTTGTTATACATGGAATCCATTTCGGACTCATGGCACTTTGCCATAAAGGGAGTCGATACCTCGTATCACTTCCTCATAACGTAGTCGGATGGTACACCTCCATAAGATTGACATCTTTATGAGGTTAGATCAGAAACCCATACCCTAGGTTGTTTTCTGACTCTATCCGATCTACTAGTTTCTTGTGTATTTGAAGATTAATGGTATAGTTTCATCATAGATGAACTGTTTGTGTTCCATTACGGACTTCGTGCCTAGAACAGTATCACTCCGATTTTCATCGAGTATCACTATCCTCCCACTGACCACTGCATATCGGTATTCCTCTCAGGAAAACCGCATGGTGAGCAACAATTACATTGTTATCATGTGGGATTTATAAGTACTATATTAAGGTTTCCCTTAGGATAACTTATATTGGCACTTATCCAATTTGGGTCCTTAGTTTGGTATCATCCAAATGCTATGCTCTGGCATACCCAAATTATCAGGAATGAGAAACCTCGTTTCTTCCCTGTTCATATCCTATATGATATCTGTCAAACAGATTTATATGGAACCTTATTCTAAATAAGTTTTGCACTGTTAATACATATCCTGTTGAAGGAAATTGTAGCTCAGAGCGACTCGTGATAAACCTTATCATGTCCAACAAAAATTCGGTTTTTGGTTCGGACACACCGTCTAACTAACGTGTCTCGGGAGGAGTCCTCATATGAAAGAATACCGTACTCTTTCATTTACGTATGAAACTTACTGCTTAAGTATTTTCCATTACGGTTTTACCGTGGCGGAATAATACTACAGCCGATCTGTTTGTCTATTCGTGTCGAAACTCTAAAGTTTCCGATCTGTGTTCTTCAAAAGAAACACATAACCACAACGTGATGTCACATCCGTTAAGGTCACGAAATATTCATGTTCACATCTAGCCTAGCTAGATATGGGCCCACTTACTTCACCATGAATAGGGCTAACAGATCGGTGGCCTTTTATTATTACCAAGTAAATAGTATTTTAGGTTTTTAACCTAAAAAACTAGATTCGTAGACCTTATTTGAATAGTCAAATCAGTCCTAGTACCCCTCTTAAAAGGTGTGGATATACGAGTCTTCTTTATTGTGTCCTAGACAACAATGCCACAAAAAGTCTCTATTGATCAAATCAATTTGAGCTATTTATTTGTCATTTTTTATATGTTGAGATTTTATTTATATTCAAAATATAAATTCTGTTATTTACATCCAATGTATTTATCTCAGTATCATCTTTATATAATGAAACACTTTAGTGTTCTAAAATATAAAGGTTTTATCCGCCAATGGATTAAACACTGATATAGAGATAATGTCTCTAGTTTAAACTAGTTACATTATAACATTTCCTAATTTAAGTACATACCCAAAGGGTAGTTCCTAAACTTAGGTATCTGCGTCGAAACAGCGACTTTCGTCCCGTTTTCCGATTGCAGAGAAATCTCGGCTTGAAGCCAGTATCCATCTCACAGCGGATTCTGAACGTCAATACATATATTTTATGTACCACACTAAGTATATTAAAATCTAATTTTAATAGAGTGTGAACATAACTTTGACAAATATTTTAAAGTTAGAGCCTCGCCCTTTCTTAATTCCTTCGTGTCTTCCATATCCAAATGGTAGTCACTTTGAGATATGTCATTATCCTTTTCAATATTTCACAAACCTTTGGCCAAGCCTTGGGTTTCGGAATATCGAAACGATGTGGCACCTTGTGCTACATGCCCTAATTGCAAACTTTGACTTTTCTCCACTAGAATAGTCAATTAATTCTCCAAGAATTATTAATTGCAACTTTAATACTTTTAAATCTAAAGATAGATTTATTATAAGTATATTAATTAAGCACTAAAGTCATCATCACATAAATCTTCCAAAGACTTTATGCTCTACTATTTGCTTAATTATGGGCTTAGTCATAATAAATTATTTTATCAAATAAATTAACCTATTATTAATTCTCAATTGAAAATTAAATCATTTAAAACATTAATAATCCAAGGATTATATATTTTAAATATTAAACCTTCAATTCTCATCTTGATTTTAATAGTCCAACTAGTTAATCAATTTTAATAAGGTACTATTATTATAATGATTACAATAATCCAATTTATTTAATCAACTATAATTTTAATATTGATCACATATAATCCAATTATAAAATCAACTATCATGTTTAATTCATTATATTGACTAATAATCCAATTATAAAATCTACTATATATTGAATGAGTTTGTATATAGTCCAACTATATATATAATTTAAAACAACATAAAATATTAGTCCAACTAATACTGTTTTATATAATATGACGAGTAAAAATAAAATGAGCGTGTTTAGCGAGTATTCGAACGAATGTTGCAAATTCAAATACTTGCCTCCCACTATTTTCTCTCCTCGTCGAGTACTCGTAAACCCTCTGTGGGAGTACGCCGGGAAACCTATGTTAGTGGCTAGGATCATATTAATCACAACACAACCCTGCTAGAATTGGCCAATAAAAAACAGCTTTGAGCAATAGGTAGAAAACAGTATGTGGAATTTCCACTAGGTAGATCTCACAGATCAATTGGATCTCACCATTCCTAGATCCGGTTAGGTGGACATCCAAGTCCGAAACATATGTATAATGTCAATGTATCCAATACATTTTCCTAACCATATCCTCCGAATCATCTAGGCCTTGGCTTTGGCCAAAAACCAAACCTAATGATCCTTTAAGCGGGACCCATTGACGAGGAGGAAAGTTTTCGTAATCAATGTCATTGGACAAAAAGTGATCTTGACTTGGCCAATAAAAATCACGATTTGGACAAGACACCAATATGCAACAAAAACTCTCATGATTCAAGTACATCCTTGATTGACAAAGGTCTTGACTTTGGTCAAAAAACAAACCAATGCCAACTTCGGATCTTGAACAAGAATCATTCAATGGAATGATATTGCTTAATATAGATTGAGGGATTTTCGCGTGCAAATTGGCTACCAATTTAATTATCTTTGTTAAGGTCTCATCATCATACACCCTTAAACATGCATTCTAAATAATAATAAAGCGAGTATGAAATAAAAATAATAATGATATGCGGATGGAAACTTTACACATTGATCCTAGATCAAATCTCTCCCTTTCTCACTCAAGCTAGCACTTGTACTACTTCTACCCGTTACACTACACTTCTAAAGAAACCTCATATACATAGAGGGGAATAGGTGAGAAGAGAATACAAAGAGAAAGAAGGTGATAAGGCTGGACACGCAGGTCCAATTTAATAAATCGAATTATTACAACAATTTCTAAAATTGCCCACCCGACTAATATCCATCCGATATACATTATTCATTCAACAAAACCACGTATTCACACACATAAGCATGCTATCAATCAATCTAATCAAATTAATTAATCTGATAATTAAGTGATCATCCAATGTTCAAACAACGATTTGATTTTGTTCGAGTCAAACTCGTTTTTGCGAATAAGTACTTAAAGTACGAATTCATGAATTAAATTAAACTACATCATTAAATCTAATTTAACATGTATTTAATACTAATTCACTATTCAATTCCAAATTAAATATAACACTTTTATTAATAAACCTTTTACGATTAAATTCCAAATCTAATCGTAACGCGTCTCAAAGACCGATTAACGTCCAACGTCAATTCAATTAAAGTCCAATGGGCTTTTGATTGATTTCTTAAGGCGTGGACTTTTGGTAAACTCGGGTCAAACCGATAACCAAAGTCCAATCCGGGATTTACCCATAAGCCCATAAATCAATCTTGGCCCATTAGGCCCAATTGAACTTTAAAGGTTCATTAGTCGCAATTGGGCTTTATGGTTAAGGTTTTGGGCCCAATTGGATCCAATCCATTGGCCTAAACCAAACTTGATAAATCAAGCCCAAAAGGGCCCAATTACATCAATTCAAGCCCAAATCCAATTAAGCCTAAATAAATTAAATTACACTAATCCAATTACGCAATTTAATTACCTAAAGTGCATTACGATGATTAATAACCTAAATTGATATTTCTGAAGCACCAAATTAGTCCAATTAATCATACTTAATTCATTATTACATGTCAAAACACACATAATGAAAAATCAAAACCATTTACCTGCTTTTAAGTCTCGGCCAAGGAAGGTTATTTTGTCCGATTTGAATTCAATCTGATTAATTACACAATCGACAACGTATTAACTTCCCGAATGATTTCATACACATCCAATGTTCATAAAATCAAAATTACCAAGACATTAAAGGGCTATTATATTCGGCCAAGGTGAAGCAAATTGGGGATTTTTGTTCAACTCAAAATTCAATCAAATTGACTTCAAATTAACATCATCCTTATCATTATAACTCATCCAATGAATAAAATGAAAAAAAATTCCAAGAACTCCAATATGACTTTACATTCGGCCAACATCAATATTTTGGGGAAAATATTCCAAATCAATTTTCAACAAATTGGTCCAACCAAAATGCAATAAAACATGTTTAAGCATACTCAAACAATCATTTATTCAAATCATGCTCAACAAACATTTACCCAATTTTAAGCCCTACATTTTTCATGCTTGCAACATTAGCTCTTGATCAAAGATCTGTATCAAGCGTAGTTACTAATGTATTGGGCGTATCGGCCCAGTATCAGATAATCACGTGTAGGGCTGGGGCTGGATAAGTGGCTCCCCGTCCGAAACACATATCGGATGTCTGGTAACTAGTCTCCGGTCATTATCATATCACGATTATGATCATGCTGTCTGGTCGTAACATCATGACGATGGAGAATACTCATCGCATATTACATGATGAAGTGCAATACTAATAGCTCGCATCACTTTACGACTAATACCGATGTGTCACATCCATCATCACATCCGATCCGGATCAAGCATACACTCGTCTGATAGTGACATCAAAACCAAATAACTTCCGATTCGACCCCATAGACACACGACAACATAACAGTGGAGTGATTCGCACAATACACTACCGTAAAGCAGAGCATGTTAAGTCAAGTTTACTCAGATTGATGAGTCTCAGGTTAAGACTATACACACCTACCTTGATTTCGGCTCCCATAGACACATAGTCATAATACCAATGGGATTCCGAAGGGTCTATCCAGAGCGAAGCTGTTTCCCGTACCATCGGTGATGTGAAACACGACCTCCTATCGCACTTGCACAGTATCCAATACAATTTATATATATGAGAACTATGCCGTTGTGCCTCACAACGCGCACAAGTGCAATACTAGCCTATTCCGCATTATCGATGTCCAGTCTCGATAATACTACGGCTACGGATATTTAATGATTAATCCTTCGTGGACTGATACTGTCTCATATCATCTCAATCCAGGAACTAATCACAGAGACCTCTCTTCATTTATATGTCTATGGTGATCTAATCACAAATGAAGAGAGTGCAATTTCCTTGTTACATAGTTAATTTGCTACAACAACACAATGATCTGTGCAAATAGTGACGCTATGGGTCATATTATCCAACAGAAACATGTTGACATTGTTTGCAGGAGGATGAGGGATGGGTACTGATCCGAATATTAGAAGAAGCATCATAAATGAATGTGAAAGCAATAGTGAAGTTGATGGAGGGTATTTTAACAAAGTGTGTGCGATTATGGATTGTTCTAATGAGAAATTTAAGCATGATCATGTCAGATTTATGATGCCAAATCTTGCAAGCCAAGTTTTGTCTGTAGCCTCGAGGGGATACACTAACTAGAAGGTCAATTTTTGATGGGATTCTTACAGGCTGCATTCCAGTTTTCTTTGAAATGATTAATAAAATTGTTAGAAATTATAGACACAATATTGACTCAAATGATTTAAACAAATGTCTGCATAGTTCTTGAATCTATACACTTATGGGGGAATAGGTGTAATATACGGAAATTTAAGAAACTACTCTACCTAAGACACGTCTAAGTTAGAGTTTGTATGGCTAAATATCAAGCACACTTAAATCTAACAAGTTAATTGTAGGAAATAATCAAACACAAAATAAAATGAAAAAAGTAAACAAGAGACAAATGGATTTTTTACGAAGTGGAAAATATTTTTCAGAGAAAAATCACTTTGTGTATAGGTTACTACCTGAATCTAGAGAAAACTTACAGCGATGGTGAAAATACCTTAAGTAATAATTTTGCAGACTCTATTCCCACTATTGTGATTACCCGAAGAACTCCATGAGCCAGTATGAAGCAACCTTTTTCAGAAGCTCTAAAGTCTCAGGGAATTGAATCTGTGAACTCGCATGTCAGAACTCTGATCGCCAATCTCCACCTTAGAACCCTGAAGTTTTAAGGTATTGGCAAGGATTGTATTTCGAAGGTTGATGGTGATGAAACAAAGAAGATCACTCACAAAAAAAGAAGACATGAGATTGAGTCTCCAAGTGTGAGTGTTCTGCAAAGAGTTGGAAACAAAAGGCAAAATAAGTTTAGGTAAAGTTTTTCCAACATTGGTAAAAAGGCCTTGTGTTTCTTTTTATAGGTAGTGTTTTCCCCGTCTAAAACTGTCTTTAAAAACTTGTCCAAAATAACCCAGTTACGTACGGGCATTCGAACGCCTCAATAGCGCAAAACCCTTCGAATGCCATGTCAAACGTAAAGCCTCTAGTTAGTTCCGATCAAACATGATAAAGAATGTTACTCAAACGAATGCTCACTAGGAGATTTCATACGAACGTGTTGACGGATGAGCCACAAACGAACATTGTTCGAACCCATGAAGAACGCAGCACGAATGGAAACTATGATAACTTCATCTGATGTTGTCCAAACATACACAGGTACTTCAAGACTCTTTACAACTCAATATAACTTGATTTGTTACAAAATTTTCTAATATACTAGACCCAACAATCTCCTCATTTGGCATTCCGTGACAAACCCACCTAATATAAAGACTAAAAAATCTATAAAAAAAAAATAGCCAGTTTCCACCATCATGACACAAAACCTATTACAATATTACTCGATCTAGTCTTAAGTCGTGAAGAGCCGGAGATATTTATGAATGTATTCTTGCTTACCTGAAAGACAATCAAACAAAATACCCCTGAAAAGCAAAAGAAATTCAAATAAAATAAAATAAGCATGAAAACAAAATGAAATGCATTTAAGAACGTTAAAACAATTCAATCAATTACATTTAAAAATAAATGAATACATCAAATTTCATATTTCCCATATGTTAGAACATTGTAAGAAGTCAAAGATATCTCCCCCTATGTCCAAACACTAGACCAAAGACAACACAAAATCAGTCAAAATCATTTTATAAGATCATTCTATACTCCATCTTTTTGTCATAAAGGACAAAGGGTACAAGACGAACAATACAATCACAATTCATAATCATCAGCATCACTGGAAGACTCGGAAGCTCTATCCTTAGAATCCACATGTTGGGCACGCTCATATCGCTAGTTGACAAGTGTCTCTAAACAATGCATGCTAGTATGAACCTTAGACACTCTATTAGTCAGAAGCTGGAGCTGAGTTATAATAGAGATCATGAGGTGCGCTAGTAGTAGAGGAAGGTGCACCTTGTTGGGTTTTCTAGGTCAAACCAAGATCAAATTAAGTAATGAAATGTGCGAATATAACAAAGTAAAGTAGCGGAAATACTCACTTTGATCGGATTTTGCGATGCAAAGACAACAAAAAAATATGCTCCAAGCTTTTCCTTCTTGTGTGTTTCGGCCAAGCCTTTTGCTTTGATCTGTTGGTTATTATCTAGGTCCCAAGATCAAACAAGACATGAAAACAATGTGTGAACACATCAACGGAGGTAGCGGAATACTCACATCGATCGGTTGAGACGATTTGGAGACGAATGAAGCCACTTTGCTCACTGCCAAGGACGCCCACTGCTGGCAGTTCACTGCCCTCCATTTCAGAATTTTGAGCTGCGAAAATGAGCTCCAAGATTGCGTCAAATGAATCCCGACTCGGGGTGAACCTCCCTACCACCTTCGCAAGTCTCGTAAATGTGCTAGCACTTGAGTTTTTGCCACAAAAACTCACTCTTGCCTCCCTCATGCTCACGGTTTTTAGTGTGAAACCAGTGAGTGTTTATTTTGCCCATTTGGGCGTGAGCCAAAGAGAGAGTTAGGAGAGAGAGATGTGTGTTGACTTGTCTATAAGTTGTAAAAGCTTTTGATTATATATTTTCCTAAAATAATAATCAATTTCCATTTAATTTTATCCAATAAATTTAAATGAATTTTGGAGCCAAAAACCAAAAGGTTTTCCCTCCACTAGCTTTCACTATTCATGTCAACTCCATCACTATTCACATCAAGTCACTTTATAAAGTGACATGTTGTCAAGTCACATCACTCAAAGTGACAAGTGATTTGACGCTTGATGCGACTAATGATTTGACGCTTGATGCGACTTGCGTTGCCGCACTCGAATTCGAAATACGAATGCGCTCGCAATCACACTCGGGCTCGGGTTCGCTAATTCTCAATTAGCGAATTTTTCGTTGCGTCGTAATTAAATGATTACGCCTAGCGAATTCACTATTCACATCGCTAACGAATTAATTCTAAATTAATTCGTTCGCCCGAATTAAAATCTAATTTTAATTCCGCATCGAAATCTAATTTCATTTAATATATTGAATATATTAATTTACCGATTAATTCCAAATTAATCATTATCTCTCTCTATACGATATTTTATCCTAGATAAAATATCTCCGTTATTAATCCTAGATTAATTTTCTCTCTCTTCTATATAATCCCAGATTATTAAGAGTGCGAGTTATGCGTCATCGGTGGATTATCGAGAAGCGACCCATGAGATCCCCGGATATATTGGCAATAAATACGGTCATCGGAGTATCCGAA
>SKCR01043687.1:0-37400 GCA_019454045.1 Zanthoxylum bungeanum
CAATACTAGTCTATTCCGCATTATCAATGTCCAGTCTCGATAATACTACGACTAGGGATATTTAATGATTAAACCTTTGGGGACTGATACTGTCTCATATCATTCTCAGTCCAGGAACTAATCATAGGGACCTCTCTTCATTTATATATCTATGGTGATCTAATCACAAACGATGAGAGTGCAATTTCCTTATTACATAGTTAATTTGCTACAACAACACAATGATCTGTGCAAATAGTGACGCTATGGGTCATATTATCCAACAGTATCATCCAAACATATGCCCAGTATACCCAAATATTCAGGAATGTGAAACCCGGTTTCATTCCCGTTCATATCTAATATGATATCTGTCAAACATATATTAATGGAACCTTATTCTAAGTAAGTTATGCACTGTTAATGCTTATCCATTGAAGGAAATGGTAGCTCAGAGCGACTCATGATTAACCTTATCATGTCTAACAAGATTCGGTTACTCAGTTCGGACACACCGTCACTTTGACGTGTTCTGAGAGGTGTCCTCATTTGAAAGAATACTATACTAAGCACATTAGACACTTATTGCTTAGTATTTTCCATTACGGTCTTACCGTGACGGTTTAATACTATAGCCGATCTGTTTGTCTATTTCTTGTCGAAACTCTAAAAGTTTCCGATTTGTGTTCCCAAAGAAACACATAACCACAACGCGATGCCACATCCGTAAAGGTCACGAAATATTCATATCCACATCTAGCCTAGCTAGATATAGGCCCACTTGCTTCACTATGAACTATGGCTAACAGATCGGTGGCATTCACACTTTTACCAAGTAAATAATGTTTCAGGCACTTTGCCCAATAAACTAGATTCGTAGACTTTATTTGAATATGATCAAATTAGTCCTAGTACCCACTCTTCAAAAGTGTGGATATACGAGTCTTGTTTGATTGTCTCCCAGACAACAATGCCACAATTAGTTTCAGTTGATCAAATCAGTTTGAGCTATTTGTCATATTATATGTTTGAGATATTATTTATATTCAAATATAAATTCTGTTATTCACATCTAATGTGTTTATCTCATTATCATCTTTATATAATAAAACACTTTAGTGTTCTAGAATATAAAGGTTCACCCGCAGCGGGTTAAACACTGATATAGAGATAATGTTTCTAGTCAAACTAGTTACATTATAACAGTTTCCAAATTTAGGTACACACCCGAAGGTAGTTCCTAAACTTAGGTATTTACGGTTAAAACAGCGACTTACGTCCCGTTTCCAATCCGCAGATAAATCTCAATTGAAGTCAATATCTTGTTCAAAACAGATTCTGAACATCAATACATATATTTTATGTATCACACTTAGTATTTTAAAATCTAATTTTAATACTAGAAGTAAACATAATGTTGACAAACATATTTGAAGTTAGAGCCTTGCCCCGTCTTCAGCTCCTTCATGTCTTCTTTGTCCAAATGGCAGTCACGCTTCCGCGATCCTGTTTGCCACATTAAGGCAGACATTTTGGGATATGTCATTTATCTTCCCAGAAGATTATAATGATTTTGCCTTTGCCCTTTTTCAACACTCCATAAGTCTTTGGCCAAGCCATGGGTTTCTAGAATATCGAAGTAAGGTGTGCCTTGCGCTAATAGCTTAATGGACTAAGCACTTAAGTTATCATTACATAATCTTCCAAAGATTATGCTCTAATTTTTGCTTAACTCTGGGTTTAGGCTAAATATATTATTTTATCAAATAAAATAATTATTAATTTTCAGGACCATCATGAAATAATTCCCAATTTGAAAATTAAACCATTAAATACATTTTCCCTAGGATTATGTTTTAAATGTCAATCTTTCATTTAATCTTGATTTTAATAGTCTAACTATATAATCAAAGATTATGGTACTATTTAAATATAATGATTATTATAGTCCAACTATATTAATCAACTATATTTAATTGTTTGAATATAGTCCAACTATTATTAAAACAACAATTTAAATATTAGTCCAACTAACATTTAATTGACGGAATTTATGACGTGATATTCGGTTGAGCGCGTATGGCGAGTAATTGAACGAATATTGCAAATTCAATTCTTGCCTCCCACTATTTTCGGCGAGCCTCTAACCCTCTGTCGAGTACTCGGGAAACCGTGTTTCCTTGTGGGCTATGATCCCTTTAAATATCACACAATTTTGACTTTGGCCAACAAATTGTATGATAATTAACTAGGTAGATCTCTAAGATCGATTGGATCCAATCCAATTCCTAGATCCGGTCGGGGGACATCCAAGTCCGAAACATATATCTTACATATGCCAATACATCCAATGTATTACCTACCATTTTTCCTCTGAATCAACTAAGCCTTGGCTTTGGCACAACAAACTTAGTGATTCTAGTCAAGCGCGACCCATTGACCATGGAAAGCTTCGTAATCAATGTCGATGGGGAAGAAGTGGTCTTGACTTTGGCCAATAAACCATAACTTGGACAATACATTGATATGGAACAAAGCCTTCGTGATTCAAACACATCCTCGACAGACAAAGGCCTTGACTTTGGCCAACAAACCAATGCCGTCTTAGATCTTGAGTGAGAATCACTCAATGGAAGAAAAGACGCTTAATATTTAGCGAGGGTTTTTCGCGAGCAAATTGGCAACCAATTTATTATCTTTGTTAAGGTCTCATCATCATACACCCTTAAGCATGCATTCTTAACACATAATAAAGCGCATATGATAAATAATAATGATGTGCGGATGGATAATTTACACATTGTTCCTAGATCAAATCTCTCCCTTTCTCTCTCCCGCTAGCACAAATATTTCTTCTACCTGTTACACTACACCTCTAAAGAAACCTCATTTAAATTGAGGGGAATAGGTGAGAAGAGAATACAAAGAATATGAGGTGATAAGGCTGGACACGCAGGTCCAATTAATAAATCGAATTTATTACAGAATTTCTAAAATTGTCACACCCATCTAATATACATCTGGTATACATTATTCATGCATCGCAACCATGTATTCACACAAGCATGTTATCAATCAATCTAATCAAATTAATTAATCTGATAATTAGTGATCATCCAATGTTCAAACAACGATTTGATTTTGCTCGAGTCAAACTCATTTTGTGAATAAGTACTCAAAGTACGAATTCTTGAATTAAATTAAACTACATAATTAAATCCAATTTAACATGCATTTAATTCTAATTCATTATTTAATTCTAAATTAAATATCACACACTTTAATAATAAACCTTTACGATTTAAATTCCAAATTTAATCGCTACAGGTCTCAAAGCCCGATTAACGTCCAACGTCAATTTAATTAAAGTCCAATGGGCTTTTAATTAATTTCTTAAGGCGTGGACTTTTGGTCAACTCGGGTCAAACCGATAACCAAAGTCCAATCCGGGAATTACCCCATAAGCCTTTAAATTAATTTTGGCCCATTAAGCCCAATTAAATTAAAAAATGTCCATTAAGTCGCATTTGGGCTTTATGGAAGCGGTTTTGGGCCAAATTGGATCCAATCCAATTTGCCTTACGCCAACTTTGTACAACAAAGCCCATTTAGCCCAATAACAACACTTAAGCCCAATTTCACAAAATAGGCCAAAATCAATTAAATTACAAAAATCCAATTTTCAAATTTAATTACCCTAAAGTGCATTACACAATTAACCACCCAAATTAACATTTCTAAAACATTAATTTACACAATTAATCATGCCATTACATTAAAACATGTACAACATATTTTAACAAAAATCAAACCCATACATGCTTACTTTGTTCTCGGTAATGGGAGGGAAATTATGTCCGATTCGGTTTCAATCCGATTAAATCCAATTCAATATTAAATCAACATCCCAAATGATTTCCAACACATCCAATGAATCAAAAATAAAAAATTCACCAAGAACACAAAGGGCATATTTTCGGCCAAGCTAAAAAATTTGGGGAAATTTGTTCCAAACAAAATTTCTTCAAATTGATCAAATCAATCATCAATAAAAACATATTAAACATACTCATTCATCCAATTTCACAAATCATGCTCAAACACATTTTTACCAGAATTTTAGCCCTATGTCAAATTTCATGCTTTTACTCGCTCTGATACCATTGTTGGAGTTTCTAGGTCCTAAGATCGAATACAAGCCATGAAATAAGTGCAAATACAAATCGAGAAAGTCACGGAATACTTACATCGATCGGTTGAGCGATGTTGATTTAATATTTAATATCTAATTTAATAAAATAATCATGCCAAGCATAATTACTTTTCACGTCGCTAACGAATTAATTCTAAATTAATTCGCTCGCCCGAATTAAAATCTAATTTTAATTCCGAGTCGAAATCTAATTTCTTTTAATATATCAAATATATTAATTCATCGATTAATTCTAAATTAATCGCTCACTCTTTAAATGATATTTTATCCAAGATAAAATATCTCCGCAATTAATCCCAGATTAATTTTCTCTCTCTTCTAATTAATCCCAGATTATTTAGAGTGCGAGTTATACGTCCTCAGTGAATCTTTGGGAAGCGACCCATGAGATCCCCGGATATGTTGGCAGTCAAATCGGTCGTCGTACTATCCGAACAAGTAAGTACCAAGTACTATGTTTGTACCTATTTACAAGACAAGGTTGGCTTCTAGCAAAGCGCCATGCCTCCCCAATTCTCCGAAAATATCCTTACATGAATAAGGATCTATATCAAGCATAGTATACCGTAGTATTGCATATTTCTGTCCAGTATCAGATGATCATATGCAAGGCCTGGGGCTGGTACAGTGTCTGCCCCGTACGAAGCACATATCGGATAACGAGCAACTAGTCTCTTTAGAATCGGATAATCATGACCAAGTCATATTATCCCGATGGTTGCAACCTTATAAGAGAACCAGTTATGTATCCCTGCGCGATCATCAACTACATATGACTGGAGTGACACTTCCATCTTGATATCACACCCAACACACTACGATTCTCGATATACCCAAAATTGGCGTACACAGGAACCGGTTAAAGCCCAGGACGACCTCAACCAAAGTATATAGATTGTCGTATGTATTAGCAGTGCAAGTCTCAGGTTAAGACCAAATACACCTACCCTGATTTCGGACTTCCATAGACACGTAGTCATACTACAAATGGAATTCCGAGGGGGTCTATCCAGAGCGAAGCTGTTTCCCGGACCATCGGAAAAAAACAACCTCATATTACACTTGCATGAGTATCATATACTCAAATATACGATAACTATGTCGTTGTACCCTCACAACGCGCATAAGTGTAATACTAGTCTTTTACGTATTCATCGATGTCCAATCTCGATAATACTCCGACTAGGGATATTTAATGATTCTGCCTTTGTGGATTGATACTGTTCTTGGGGTGGTGCTCAAAGCGCCAATCCGGACCGTATTTATGTCTGATTCATGAATACGAACATCCCCTTATTCCATAATATTACTTATTTATGGTTGCACCTCTTGTTCTTATATACGTATTCGATCTAATTACTATTAGATTAAAACTAAATGGGGTTTAGTGATATGTATATATTAGAAAAAGGCCCGATAATATATAATACAGTACACAGTTACAAAGGGAGTTTGTAATTGGCATTGGGAAGTGTCACTGTTATATATATATTATCAAACATAGTTCCTGGTCAAGATTTGCTAACACGGGTCGGTTAGTGAAATCTGTTGAGACCAGTACATGTCGTATATCGAGACTTGGTCCGATGGTTTATCCCAATGAACCATGAGTCTGGAGAGACTCGTATAGACGTGTAGGTGTTTATAGTGTATAAACACTACACGGCTCACCGAAGATTCTTAATGGATGGTACACCAACTTCAATAAGAATCTTCTCGGGTTGAGTAGCATAGTGGTCCTTCGACTTGAGACACCACTATGGATGTATGAGACATCCTCCACACTTAGATGGCAGTCACGTCATGGATCTATTTAGATCAGACCTCCGCCTGTTCGTTGGGTGTGGATCGATCCTCAGGAAATCCTGTGTGTGTCAAGATAGGATCTGTCAGTTCTGTGTACAGAGCATAGGTATTCCATATATAATTAGCAGTCTGTTAAATCTGTGGACACAATATACTTCGGAAGTAAGTTCCGAGTGTTATTTAAAGATTGCTAATAGATACGTCGACGAGATAATACCTATAGAGATTTGACATTTACATCTATATCTCTGGGATTATCTAGATACCTGTGACGGAGGGATTATACGTATGCAATGACCTCGACCTGTATGATTCAGCTAGTTTATCTATGGTCGTCAAAATTTACATGTGGATAAATTATGGACATGAAATTGGATTTTGTGACGGATATACCTGAATCTAGAGAGTCTCAATAATGAAATATACTCGTAGAGCACTAGAGCAACACATATAAATAATATTGATTATTTATAAAGTCGTTTAAAGGTTAAACGCAAAATACATGCTTAGGGACCCGATAGTCCTTTCCTTAATTATTGTGTATTTACATTTAATACTTGATTAATTTAAATACACATTAATTATTAGTCAAATTGAGATATTTGACTAATATCATAAATGTATATATGTATTTAATATTTAATGTAAATATAATACATATATTTAATATATTTGTATTTAATTAATTAATTAATTATTTAATTGTTAAATGATTAAATTAATTAAAATATAAATATTTTAAGATTTAGATATTTTTTTTAAGGCTTAGTTGCCTTTGTTGACCAAGTGATAAATATCTAATAAAGTGGTTTTTAGATATTTAATCAACTTGATCAAATAAAATGGAATGAAATTGAAATTGATAATTTGGTATATACTAATGGCCATTTTCTGCCAAGGCCTTTTTTGGGCAAGTATATATTGTTTTCATTTCATTTGAAATGTTAACCTAATACACTTTTGAAATAGACTCCATTAAAAGAAACAAAGAAAAGCTTGAGAGGAAGAAAGGCTAAAACAAAGAAAAGCTTGGATTTTAGTAAGTTTCTTCAACTTACTAATAGAAAGGAAAATGTTCCTTAGGATCTAGGCTACATCTTGTGATGTTCTTATGTTATTCTTTTCTTTATTCTTTGTGTTTTTGATGATGGAAGTTTTGTTGAAAGTGTTGAGCATGTATGATGATGGAAGCTTATGACTATTGTAGTTATAAGCATTCTTTTAAGTTTTTGGAAACCTTGTTGCTAATCTAGAGTTGTTGACCCACTCTAAGATGACCTAGATTTTATCTTGAGTTGTTTCATTGTGTTGAGGCTTTTATTGGATGGAAGAATGATGATTAAAGTAATTGATTAACCAATTTGGTCTAATTTGTCCAATTTGAAGAAATTGAAAAATTAGGATTCATGACCACTTCCAAATTTGGGGTTTTTCATTTATGTTGTGTATAAGGATTTGTATATGAGGCATATAAATTTTCATGTTGATTGGATTACATATTGATGTGTTTTGAAGCATGAAATCACAAACTGCACAAATCCCCCCCTTTAGGAGCATTCGGACAAATGGCTTAAAATTGGGATTTTGTGTTTCCTTGGTGTTTTGATGTTTTGAACATGCTAAGTTCATCTTAGAAATGATTTAGAATCAATGAAAATTGATTTGATCAATTTCGGACTAAAATGTACAAAATACCAAGTGTAAGGGCAATTCGGTAAATTCACCTAAATATGATTTATTGAATTTTATTTTCATAATTTGATTATTGGAATATTAAATAAATATGTTTATTTAATTAATCCGAGAAAAATTTTTGAAATCGGAAAATTTGATTTTCTACCGCTTCCGTTGCGTTACCGTATTTAGCCCCTAAAACCCCTACAAAATGGTATCAGAGCAAGTCTGATTCTAGGCCTCCATAAAATCATTAGCTTGTTTTATTCAATGTTTAATCATATTCTCTTGACTTTATACATGCATGTTATAATCTAATTTTATTAGATTTAAGGTGTATGACACTTAATGGAATATCCCCGCTTAATAAGGTTTTAAAGTAACTAGTATTTGGAATACTTGTTTCTTGGTCTGTCTTATCAATAATGTTTATAAATATTTTTCCGTGACTACATCCGAGACCGTGCCTCTGCTGTGAGGGTGTAGCCGATAGAGATTTATTTATGCCGGATGTATATTAGATACTAGATAAATTCAAGCGAAAGTGGAATCCTGAAAGTACCCTAGCTGTCAGGGTTACTTAAGTAACTTGAGTTTATCATTGACGAGTTTAACCTTGGTATGTCTCCTTGTGGGCCTGCCTTCGCAGCGACAACGAGAAACGACTAGGACCGAAACCCAGGAGTCACTAGTGAGTGACTGACAATGAGTTGTCTACCTGTGAATATACGTAGGCAAGACCGTGCCTCTGCTGTGAGTCGAAATATATTCATGGGGTCCACTTCCCATTATGGAATTGGATTTAATTATTGAATTCTCATTTTTCCGTTGGGGATTACGGTATTACGTAAAATAGTGGGAGGCACTGCTAAGTTTAAAATATTCCTTAACTTAGGCTGTGTGTATTATTATGGAAATAGCCGCTTGTTTGTGTTTCCTTAATCTATATTAGATAGAATTAAAATTTTAATTCACTGCACACATATTTTGATATGTTATCTGACTTGACTCTTGGTTGCAGTTATTCTAGAATAGGTTCTAGATACTACTAGATTAGGATATTATTAGATTGGTCTAAACCATCGGGAACTATTGTTCCGATTTTCTTCAAAACATAAAGATGGTTAATGACTTAGTTTCTAAGTCATGATAGATAATCTAGATAGATATCCCTTTTAGGATATAATACTTTAGAGAGAATAGTTTCTTATGCAGTAAGAATTGACTTGAATTAGTTCATGTCTCGAAATTCTTGACTGGCATTAAGAAAGCCCCATTAGGTATTTGTTTATCTAGTAATGACATTTCTTAGCTTTAATTACCTTTAGAGGCAATGTGTCCGACACGATTTGCTAATCAATTATTTGCAATTGTTGTGAATAGTTGAATGCAAATAGTAAAGCTAAAGAAAGGAGATGTGTATAGTTGTGTATAGAAAATATTGATTTTCACAAATACTACAACTATAGGTATTGGATACCAGATCTCCCGTCTAGTTATTTAAAAATATTAGTTAACGATTGTTTTGATATTTGATATCGGAACTTGCGACTATTGGATAGTTACTTGTTCTTAATAAACAATTGTTATATATTTTAAATATAACTAGTAGTGTCATTGCGTAAAGATAAACATTAAGAAAAATTATTCGGTAAAATAAATAATTTAGAACGGTGATTTATGAGTTTAATCACTTAAGCATTAGATGCTTATTCGTATGGTAAAGGATGGTTTGATACAGATCACACCACACATCCTTATCCATTTAATGAATATTGTATTCAGGAAAGTGATTAAGATCTCGTTTAACCAATGATTGTCATTGGACCACTAAATTATTTAACTGATACATTGGATGTATGTAGTTTAATAAATAATAATTGCTTAAGGTAGTTTTCTTTATTTCGTAACTTAGTTGATGAATTGTCATAACTTAGTTACGTTTTCTGGAGGAACACATATTGAAAGTCTTGAGAGTATCAAGAACTTTCAATCTTTTCTGATGAAACGAAGATTGAACATTTTTGACTTGTTCAAATATATTCAATCTGAAGTATTTTGAAAACTTGATCCTTAAAATTCATTACATGTCTTTGAACTGTTCAAAGATCTTTGTTACGATCAAACATTTGAATTTAAAGCAATTAGTTCTAAGGTTATTCTGTGAATATGATTCATATTCAATATTATTCTTCCACGATTCCATCTTGATTGAATTGAGTAGTGGGAGCAATCGAATCTTATATGATTTGATTCGTTTGATATTGAATGTTACCGAATTAGTTTCAATAATCTTGGGGTTATGCTCCAGTAACACTAATTCATCTCTTTAATTAATGTTCCATTAATTTCTACAGTTACATATATGATATGTATAGGTAGAAAATCTGAATCTTGAAAAGTTAAGATTTGAATGTTTCTTTTATATAATAGTTATATAATGGAAATTACTTACACCTTGGAGGTATAAGTAAAAGTTTATCGTTTATTCTGTTTAATAGAATATTGTATTCTATTTAATATAATATATTTCCTACGATCCTAAGTAATAAAATTGTTTTATTACTTGGTGTGTAACATCTGATGTTAATTATTGTAGAAAAAGACTTGACTTATTGAAGTCAAATGTGAGAATGATAAATTACAAATGGAACTACATAATTAATAAGATGAAACAACCCTTATACATCTTTATATAAGTCTAATAGGATATCAGAATCATTTACGAGTATTTGATACTTAATGGTTCTGTTGTTTTCTTATTGAAGAAAATTATCCTATAACTTATAATGGAAGCGATATTTGATATCGATTCTGGAAGTTCACCATTGAACCATAGATCTAAGATTGTCAATAGCTTACTACGATCAAGTTTTGAACTTGATTAAGCTTTCATTATGAATTAGTTCATGATATGTGCTAATTTTTTGCGCAGCAAAAGTAGTGTGAGCTAGTTAAAGGTTTGACCTTTACAGTATGACAATGAGAAAAGTTATACTCAGAAATCTATTGTAGATTCTGAGAAAACTTATCTCTAATCAAACTAAATGAAAAATTAGAGATATATTGGTTAATGTTAATATGAAACTGTACATTTTAACTAAAGAATGCAAAATGGCGTTTTTGAATGACTTATTCAGATAAGAGATCAGTTGTGATTTCTTTGTTTGAAGAGTTCATTCTGGAATGGCCCTAGAGTTTGTGTTCTGTTGAGATCGCAGTTTTGTGCTAGCTTACAGAGCCTATTGTAGACTCGGATAAGTCTTCCAGAAATATGTGTTCTCTATTTTTGATATCGTCAGATTGTCTGATCTTGTCAAAGTATATAGAATGCATATGTGATAAAAGGGTTAGTGGGAGCGTACAAATTACTTTCTAGTGTTATATATCCTAACAACATTATCATTATTATAGTAATAATGAGATGTTTGTGAGGTAAAAAGGTTTACCTAAGTCTTCTTTACTCCGTGAAAATAGTGGGAGTAGTCTCTGTTATATAAGATATAAAACCAAGAGACTTGTGAGATACTCCTATTATTCGTACATTAGATATGATCTAATAAAGGACATAACTAGGCTATCTGTATGAAAGTTAGTATAACTGTTGGACAATTATTGTGTGCCTTATATAAAGTATTCATCTTTCGTAAAGGATGATTCTTTTTTCGAAAGAGATATTGATTAGAATGTCTAATCAATCTTATGTATCATTTGATCATGACATAATAAATACTTTATAATGTGCGATTAAAGATATTGATTTAATCGTAATTGTTACGAGTTATTTTGATATCCTATAGACCATAGGATGGATCTTGAAGCACGTTCTTTGTGATCTTTGAGATATTAAGAACGAGTTTCTAATTCATGGAGAATACAGTCTGCAACCATTAGGGTCATATTAGTTTTGAGACTAATTATGACGTTAGACAGTCTACATCATAAAGAGTCACAAAAGATGCAGTGGGAGTGTCACGAAGGATTCTACTAACTGAGTAGAATTAGATGCAACTTATGAAGTATTGACTTATGAAGTTGCATAGTGACCTTATAAATTAGAAGTTTTAAATTGGTGTTGTGCTTTCGGTTGTCCTCATAGTATTTTTGGATTTGTTCCCTAAATACTTGGACAACTTAGTAGCTGTAGCATAATACAAATATAGCATCCATTTCGTATTAATGTATAATTTAGATTCTATAAAATATGAATGATGCTGACTATGAGAAACGATGGACTTTGTTTGACAAACTCAATATGTCATAGCAGACCTTTTTTTTGTTGCCTACCTCTTAAGTACTGGGTGAGCTTTTGAGGGCCATGTGCATACGATACACATTGAGATGTGTATATGATACCGTGGATTGGCATTAGAGCAAGTGGGAGAAATTGTTGGGGTTGGTGCTCAGAGCGCCAATTCGGACCGTATTTATGTCTGATTCATGAATACGAACATCCCCTTATTCCATAATATTACTTATTTATGGTTGCACCTCTTGTTCTTATATACGTATTCGATCGAATTACTATTAGATTGAAACTAAATGTGGATTAGTGATATGTATATATTAGACAAAGTCACGATAATATATAATACAGTACACAGTTACAAAGGGAGTTTGTAATTGATATTGGGAAGTGTCACTGTTATATATATATTATCAAACATAGTTCCTGGTCAAGATTTGCTAACACGGGTTGGTTAGTCAAATCCGTTGAGACCAGTACATGTCGTATATCGAGACTTGGTCCGATGGTTTATCCCAATGAACCAAGAGTCTGGAGAGACTCGTATAGACGTGTAGGTGTTTATAGTGTATAAACATTGAACGGCTCACCGAAGATTCTTAATGGATGGTACACCAACGTCAATAAAAATCTTCTCGGGTTGAGTAGCATAGTGGTCCTTCGACTTGAGACACCACTGTGGATGTATGAGACATCCTCCACATTTAGATGGCAGTCACGTCACCGATCTATTTAGATCAGACCTTCGCCTGTTCGTTAGGTGTGGATCGATCCTCAGGATATCCTGTGTGTGTCAAGATAGGATCCGTCAGTTCTGTGTACAGAGCATAGGTAGTCCATATATAATTAGCAGTTTGTTAAATCTGTGGCCACAGTATACTTCGGAAGTAAGTTCCGAGTGTTATTTAAAGATTGCTAATAGATACGTCGACGAGATAATACATATAGAGATTTGACGTTTACATATATATCTCTGGGATTATCTGGATACGTGTGACGGAGGGATTATACGTATGCAATGACCTCGACCTGTATGATTCGGCTAGTTTATCAGTGGTCGTCATAATTTACGGGTGGATAAATTATGGACACGAACATGGATTTTGTGACGGATATACCTGAATCTAGAGAGTCTCAATAATGAAATATACTCGTAGAGCACTAGAGCAACAATATAAATAATATTGATTATTTATAAAGTCGTGTAAAGGTTAAACGCAAAATACATGCTTAGGGACCCGATAGTCATTTCCTTAATTATTGTGTATTTACATTTAATACTTGATTAATTTAAATACACATTAATTAATAGTCAAATTGAGATATCTGACTAATATCATAAATGTATATATGTATTTAATATTTAATGTAAATATAATACAAATATTTAATATATTTGTATTTAATTAATTATTTAATTGTTAAATGATTAAATTAATTAAAATATAAATATTTTAAGATTTAGATATTTGTTTTTAAGGCTTAGTTGCCTTTGTTGACAAAGTGATAAATATCTAATAAAGTGGTTTTTAGATATTTAATCAACTTGATCAAATTAAAATGGAATGAAATTGAAATTGATAATTTGGTATATACTAATGGCCATTTTCGGCCAAGGCCTTTTTTGGGCAAGTATATATTGTTTTCATTTCATTTGAAATGTTAACCTAATACACTTTTGACATAGACTCAATTAAAAGAAACAAAGAAAGCTTGAGAGGAAGAAAGGTTAAAACAAAGAAAAGCTCGGATTTTAGTAAGTTTATTTAACTTACTATTAGAAAGGAAAATGTTCCTTAGGATCTAGGCTACATCTTATGATGTTCTTATGTTATTCTTTTCTTTATTCTTTGTGTTTTTGATGATGGAAGTTTTGTTGAAAGTGTTGAGCATGTATGATGATGGAAGCTTATGACTATTGTAGTTATAAGCATTCTTTTATGTTTTTGGAAACCTTGTTGCTAATCTAGAGTTGTTGACCCACTCTAAGATGACCTAGATTTGATCTTGAGTTGTTTCATTGTGTTGAGGCTTTGATTGGATGGAAGAATGATGATTAAAGTAATTGATTAAACCAATTTGGTCTAATTTGTCCAATTTGAAGAAATTGAAAAATTAGGGTTCATGACCACTTCCAAATTTGGGGCTTTTCATTTTTGTTGTGTATAAAGATGTGTATATGATGCATATAAAGTTTCATGTTGATTGGATTACATATTGATGTGTTTTGAAGCATGAAATCACAAAACGCACAAATCCTCCCCTTTAGGAGCATTCGGCCAAATGGCTTAAAATTGGGATTTTGTGTTTCCTTGGTGTTTTGATGTTTTGAACATGCTAAGTTCATCTTAGAAATGATTTAGAATCAATCAAAATTGATTTGATCAATTTCGGACTAAAATGAACAAAATACCAAGTGTGAGGGCAATTCGGTAAATTCACCTAAATATGATTTATTGAATTTTATTTTCATAATTTGATTATTGGAATATTAAATAAATATTTTTATTTAATTAATCCGAGAAAAATTTTTGAAATTGGAAAATTTGATTTTCTACCGCTTCCGCTGCGTTACCGGATTTAGCCCCTAAAACCCCTACAACTGTCTCATATCATTCTCAATCCAGGCACTAATCATATGGACCTCTTATCATTTATACATCTAGGTGATCTAATCACAAATGATAAGAGTACAATCTCCTTTGTCACATAGTTAATTTGTACAACAACACTGTGATCTGTACAAATAGTGACGCTATGGGTCATAATTGTCGAACAATAGGCGGTGTCCCATTATGTTAAATAAATAAAACCAGCCATTAAGGCAGTAATCTTTTAATTTAAATTATAATTTCCTTATCATAATTCAGGGAGATTAATCTAAATTAAAAAAATAAAAACTTCACCCTTTCCCCAGCAGAAATCTAACTACAAAACATAAAAGAAAAGAAAACTAATATTATTACTGAAAATAAAAATACATAATTTAAATTACAGAAAATAAACAAACAAGATGCAATCCTTAAATTCCTTACAAAAACCTAAGGAAAACATGAGAATTACAAATGAAATGGCTTGGTATTTATAGGAAAATCTAAAGGCTTCCACCAATTGCTCCACCAAACATTGCACCAAACATGGCACCAAATCCTCCACCAAACATGTAAGCTTGTTTGGTGGAAGTTTGACAATTTTTATTTATTTATTTATTTTTGCTTTGAAAATGATTTTAATAATTACACATAACACACTTACGGATGTTTCATCAATTTCAGTCATGAACTCTTCAGAATTCGAAATTATTTTGTTCTTCAAAATTGTAGATCTTTGAGTCTTCTTTAATCTAGAACTTGAATACCTCAATCCGATATCAGAGTAAAATGTAAAGGCCAAAATATGACAATTATGCAAATCTAGAATTTCTGAAATTGTACTTCGCCATTTCAAGTTTCCAATCTCCAAAATAAAAATGTCAAGTCCCGTTTTTACCCTTATTTGTTCCACATTTCGTCCTAAATGATTTCATTGAGTCCTAATTTTATTTTATCTACAAAATAAACTAAAACACATCAAAACGTTCATAAAACTCGAGAAACTATACAAAATATTAGATAAAAGGGGCGGGGAATAGTGATATATTTTCCCCTCATCAGTCAGTTGTGATTCTTTTGCAACTGTATCATGACTAATCACTAAATGGTCATTTACGTCTTTACCATATAATAAAAGAATTTATATATAGAAACTGTCTATTTTATTCATTAATAAAATATATACAAAGGTATTTACAGGGAATTAATAAGAAATTGGTACTCAGAGCACCAACCCTAACAACAAGCAATTGCTCGATTCTTGGAGATCTTCAAAAATTTACATATCAATATTCCATTTGCAGAAGCGTTGGAACAAATGCCAAGCTATGTCAAATTCTGAAAGACATCCTATCACGAAAGTGGAGATTGGGAGATTATGAGATAGTAGCATTGACAGAAGAATGCACTGCCATCATTCAAAGGAAGCTTCCCCCGAAGTTGAAAGATCCTGGCAGTTTCACCGTCCCTTGCACCATGGGCGAACATTACTTTGGTAAAACTTTGTGTGATTTAGGTGCCGACATTAACTTCATTTCTTTATCTATTTACATGAAACCGCAGATTGGAGAAACAATGCGTGCCTCAGTTACTCTGCAGCTTGCTGATAGATTGCTCACATTTCCGAGAGGTGTAGTGGAAGATGTATTGGTTAAAGTCAAGAAATTCATTTTCCCTACAGATTTCATTATCATTGACATGAAAGAGGACAAAGATGTACCTATCATCATCGGGAGACCATTTTTTGCTACAGGTTGAACTGTTATTGATGTATAAAAAGGAGAACTAATGATGAAAGTGCAGGACCAAGAAGTTACATTCAATGTTTTCAAAGCCATAAAATTCCCGAGTGATCAAAATGAGGAGGAATGTTTCAGAATTGATGTTGTAGATAGTATCATCCGGATACTGATGCAATGTAACTTTCCACAGATAAACTTGAAGACTGCATCACCAACATGACTGATAGCGAGCTAGATGATGAAATTCTGGAATGTATCAACTATATTGATAGACCCTTTCACTTCAAATCGACACCACAGGTGGAAAGTTTGGAACTACTGAAAAATAGGCGAATCAAGCCTTCGATTGAAAAACCACCGCAGTTGGAACTAAAGATACTTCCAAGCCATCTAAGGTATGTATTCTTAGGAAACTCTTATGATTTACCTGTGATTATTCTTCACCGCTAACATTGGAACAGGAAGATAAATTGTTGAGAGTGTTACGAGAACACAAGAAAGCCATTGGCTGGACTATAGCAGACATTCGAGGCATTAGTCCATCATTTTGTATGCTTAAAATTCTGATGAATGACGTATACAAAGCCACAGTGGAGCAGCAACGGAGACTAAATCCAATCATGAAGGAGGTTTTCATGGATGATTTCTCTGTGGTTGGAGACTCTTTCGACCACTGCTTGTAAAATTTGGAAAAGGTGTTACAAAGGTGTGAAGATACCAACCTGGTACTCAACTGGGAGAAATGCCACTTCATGGTGTAGGAAGGCGTTATGCTGGGACATCAGATCTCACAAAAGGGAATCGAGGTAGAAAAAGCAAGGATCAAGCCCATTGAAAAACTACCTTCACCATCATCTGTCAAATGGATTCACAGTTTTCTCTGATTTGCAGGCTTTTACAGGAGATTTATCAAAGACTTCTCCAAGATTGCTAAGCCCCTATGCAATCTTCTTGAGATATTTGTCTTTCAACTTCACCAAAGTGTTGGAGTTTCTACGGTCCCGAGGATCGATTATCAAGTATAAAACAACATGTGAATACACGAGGAAGTTGCGGAATACTTACATCGATCGGTTGAGGCGATGCGGTGAAGAATAAAAATCTTTAAGCTCCCTCTTAGAGTGCTCGGCAGTGGCAGTTTTAGTGTCCTCCATTTTCGGTTTTTGCATGATCCAACAAGCTCCAAGCTTTGTTTAGTCATTCCTAGCTCACAAGTGGGTTTCCCTATCACCTTTGTATGTCCTCTTTTATGTGCTAGCACTCTTGATTTTTGCCACAAAAATCATCAATTGCTTCTCCTCTCATTTTCGGTGATAACAGAAAAATAAGAAGCAGAAAGAGGTCCAGGACCGTGAGCAAAAGAGGAGGGAAGAAGAGAGAGATATGTGGTGTGTTAAAAAAATTATATTATTTAATTGTTTTCAAAAAACAAATAAACATATACCATTTTTCTTTTTCCGAAAAGTCAAAGGCAACTATGCCAACCACTTCCATAAACTATTCACATCACTCAATCAATCAAGTGACAAGTTGTCACATCACTCAAAGTGACTAATGATTTGACGCTTGATGTGACTAGTGATTTGACACTTGATGTGACTTATGGGCCGCACTTGAATTCGAAATGCGAGTGTGCTCGCAAACAATCCCGGGCTCGGGTTCGCTAATTCTAAATTAGCAAATTTTCCGTTGCGACCTAATTAAATAATTATGCCTAGCAAAATTACTATTCACGTCGCTAACGAATTAATTCTAAATTAATTCGTTCGCTCGAATTAAAATCTAATTTCAATTCCGCGTTGAAATCCAATTTCGTTTAATATATCGAATATATTAATTAATCGATTAATTCGAAATTAATCGTTTTCTCTCTTTAAATGATATTTTATCCCATATAAAATATCTCCGTAATTAATCCCAGATTAATAAAGTACGAGTCATACATCATCGGTGAATCTTCGGGAAGCAACCCATGAGATCCTTGGATACGTTGGCAGTAAATCTGGTCGTCGGACTATCCGAACACGTAAGTACCTAGTACTACATTTTTACCAATTTACAAGACAAGATTGGCTTCTAGCAAAGCGCCATGCCTACCCAATTCTCCATAAATATCCTTACAGGAATATATGATCTATATCAGGCGTCGTATACGTTGTATTACATATTTCGATCCAGTATCGGATGTCATGTGCTAGGCCTGGGGCTGGAATTGTGTCTGCCCCGTACGAAGCACATATCGGATCTCTGGTAACTAGTCTCTTTATCGGATAAACATGACCTAGTCATTTTATCCCGATGACTGCAGTACATAAGAGAACCAGTTTCGTATCCTACGCGACCATCATCTCCACGATGACTGGAGTGATACTTCCATCTTGACATCACACCCAACACACTACGATTCTGAATATACCCAGCAGAGGCGTACACGGAACCTGTTAAAGCCCTGGATGACCTAAACCAAAGTATATTGATTGTCGCAAGTATTAGCAGTGCAAGTCTCAGGTTAAGACCAAATACACCTACCCTGATTTCGGACTTCCATAGACACATAGTCATACTACCAATGGAATTCGGAGGGGTCTATCCAGAGAAAAACTGTTTCCCATACCATCGGTAAACACAACCTCTTATTACACTTGCATGAGTATCATATACCCAAATATATGAGAACTATGCCATTATGCCCTCACAACGCGCACAAGTGTAATACTAGTCTTTTACGTATTATCGATGTCCAATCTCGATAATACTCTGACTAGGGATATTTAATGATTAACATTTGTAGATTGATATTGTCTCATATCATCTCAATCCAGGAACTAATCATAAGGACCTCTTATCATTTATACATTTTGGTGATCTAATCACAAATGATAAGAGAGCAATCTCCTTTATCACATAGTTAACTGTACAACATCACCATGATCTGTACAAATAGTGACGCTATGGGTCATAACTGTCCAACAATCTCCCACTTGGCCTATAGCCAGTCACTCAAGTGTCATATACCCGAACTATGTACGGTTGGCTCCAACTGTTGAGGAAATGCTTTTCGTCAGTGGATTTCCTGTGTTATCATCTGATGCGATTTATTCGATCATCACATTGCCGCAATGTATGATCCGAACGGATCAGATGAATATTGAAGTATTTATCTAGATCGTTGATGAGACCATTAATTCTTTAGCCTGCGCTGTAGCCTAGCTCAGCGTCTAATAGAACTATATCTAATCTAATTACATTTATTATCGACCCAAATGGCTTCTATTGCTGCCTCAGCTGCAGCAATAACCCGTATTTGTTGTTTATTTGATAACAGTATCTTGCTTGGAAGATTTCCAAGTCACTGTTCCGTTATTCAAACTGTATAGTACCATTTGCGAATTATAGTCATTTTTATCGGTTAGGAAACTTGCAATAGTGAACCTAGTCACTTCAAGTTGTCCTTCTCCATAGTTTAAGATAGCATCCTTAGTTTTCTAAGATACTAAAGGATGTTCTTAACATCAATCCAATGACTATCATTTGGATTGGCCTGTTTGTGAATCCATATGCTCAAAGCGTATGAGACACCAGGTCATGTTCATTTTTCAATGTACGAGTTCTCGGAGAGTTTCAACAACTTTTAAATCTATCCCAGTAGATCTTTATTCCTAGAATAAAGGTTGTTTCTCCCAAGAATTCTACGGAGAATTTTCTTATGAAAGCCAAGCTTTCACTGATTATTTTATATGGGAATATCATTTCCAAGAAATGACGTATATCATCATTATTTATAGGACTTTCACTGTCAGTGCCTCCCACTAACCTCCTTATATACACAAGAATCATTTTCGTTTTGAATTAAATCATAAACCATTATGATTACATCAAAACGATAATTCCAAGAACCTATGCTTGCTTCAATCCAAACATAGATCGAATAACCTGCAAACCTTGTTTGCTAGTTTTGGTACGACAAAATCGACAGGATGTTGTAAACATCCTCCCAAAGGTTTCCGTTTAAGGAAAGTGATTTTGCCGTTCCAGCTGCCATATTTCATGAATGAAACATGCAGCATAAGCAAGCATTATCCAAATGGATTTACCGTGGCAACAAGTAAGAGATTTCGTTGTAATCAATACAATGTTGATAACGATACATTTCCGCTAAAAGCCTAGCTTTGTACGTTGGTATGTTACCATCCATGTATGTCTTCCTTGAAGACTTATATAGTACAAATAGGAATAATGTCTTCCGGTACAATCAACTAGTGTCTAAACATAGTTGGTATACATGGAATCCATTTCAGACTTTATAGCACTTTGCTATAATAGGGAGTCGATACCTTGTATCACTTCCTCATACATAGTCAGTTGGTATACCTCAAAAGATTGACATATTTATGAGGTGAGATAAGAAACCCATACCTCAGGTTGTTTCCTGACTCTCTCCGACATACGTGATTCTTGTGTATTCGAAGATTATTGGTATAGTTACATCCTTGATGAACTATTTGTGTTCCATTAAGGAATCGGTGCTTGGAATAGTATTACTCCAATTTTCATCGAGTTTTACTATCCTCCCACTTACCACTGCATATAGGTATTCCTCTTAGGAAAAATGCATTGAGCAACAATTACATTGTTCCCTTGTGAGTTGTATAAGTACTATACTTCGGTTTCTTTAGGATAACCTACAATTGGCACTTATCCGATTTGGGTTTTAGTTTGGCATCATCCAAACATATGCCTAGCGTACCCAATGTTCAGGAATGTGAAATCCAGTTTCTTTCCTGTTCATATCTAATATGAAGTTTGTCAAACAAATTTTATGGAACCTTATTCAAAATAGGTTTTGCATTGTTAATGCTTATCCGTTGAAGGAAATGGTAGCTCAGAGCGACTCATGATTAACCTTATCATGTCCAACAAAATTCGGTTTCTCAGTTCGGACACACCGTCAAAATGACGTGTTCCAGGATGAGTCCTCATTGAATGAATACTATACTCTTTCAAGTATATTAGGAACTTATTGCTTAAGTATTTTCCATCATGGTCTAACCGTGACGGTTTAATACTTTAGCCGATTTGTTTCTCTATTTCGTGTCGAAACTTATAAAAGTTTCTGATTTGTGTTTCTTAAGAGACACATAACCATAACGCGATGCCACATCCGTAAAGGTCACGAAATATTCATATTCACCTCTAGCATAGCTAGACATGGGCCCACTTGCTTCACTATGAACTAGGGCTAACAGATCGGTGGCACTTGCACTTTTACCAAGTAAATAGTGTTATAGGCACTTTGCCCAATAAACTAGATTCGTAGACGTTATTTGAATAGAATCAAATATTTCCTAGTACCCACTCTTCAAAAGTGTGGATATACGAGTCTTGTTTAATTGTGTCCCAGACATCAATGCCACAATATGTTTCTTCTGATCAAATCAGTTTGAGCTATTTGTTTGTCATGTTATACGTTTGAGATTTATTTATATTCAAAATATAAATTCTGTTATTCACATCTAATGTGTTTATCTCAATATCATCTTTCTATAATAAAACACTTTAGTGTTCTATAATATAAAGGTACATCCGCAACGGATTAAACACTGATATAGAGATAATGTTTCTAGTCAAACTAGTTACATTATAACAGTTTCCTAATTTAAGTACACACCCGAAGGGTAGTTCCTAAACTTAGGTATCTACGGTTAAAACATCGACTTTCGACCCGTTTCCAATTCGCAGAAAAATCTCATCTGAAGTCAGTATCCTGCTTATTAGCAGATTCTACACATCAATGCATATTTATGTACCACACTAAGTATTTAAAATCCAATTTTAAAACTAGCAGTGAACATGTTTATGACAAATATATTTGAAGTCAGAGCCTCGCCCTGTCTTCGATTCCTTCATGTCTACTTTGTCCAAATGGCAGTCACGCTTCCGCGATCCCGTTTGCCATAATTTAGGCAGACATTTTGGGATATGTCCTTTACCTTCCCAGAAGATTATAATGATTTTGCCTTAGCCCTTTTCAACACCGAGAAGCCTTCGGCCTCGCCTTGGCCTTCTGGAATATCGAAGTAAGGTGCGCCTTGTGCTACTTGCCTTATTGCAAACTTTGACTTTGTCTCCTTGAGAATTGCCATTAACTCTCTACGAGTTATTATTGCAATTTAATACTTCTAAGATCTTAGGATAGATCTATGAAGTTCCTTTAATTTTATTATCATACTTTAAAGATCTAATCCTTAGTTCTGATAAAGAAATTAAGGAGTCTATTCGGCAAGCTTAATGGATTAAGCACTAAAGTTATCATCACATTAATCTTCCAAAGATCATGCTCTACTATTTGCTTAACTTCGGGCTTAGGCTTAATATGTTATTTTATGAAATAAAGTAACTTATTAGTTTTCAGGACTATCCTGAAATTATTATTCCCAATTTGAAAATTAAACCATTTAAACACATTTTCACCCAGGATTATGTTTTAAATGCTAATCTTTCCATTTATCTTGATTCTAATAGTCCAACTATTTAATCAACGATTTTCGATACTATTTATTATAATGATTACTATTGTCCAACTATATAATCAACTATAATTTAAATTAATTAAATTAAATTATATTGATTACTATAATCCAATTATAAAATCAACTATAATTAAATTTATTAATTTAAATATATTGATTTCTATAATCCAATTATATAATCAACTATAAATGAAATAGTTTAAATACAGTCCAATTGTTTTATTAAAACAACAATTTAAATAGTAGTCCAACTAACATTTAATTTATTTGATGAAATATTTGATATGAGCGCGTATGGAAAATTATTAAGTGAGTATTGCAAATTTAATACTTGCCTCCCACTATTTTTCGGCGAGCCTCTAACCCTCTGTCGAGTACTCAGGAAACTGTGTTTCCTAGTGGGCTAGGATCCCGTTAAATGTCACACAATCTTGACTTTAGCCAACAAATTGTATGATAATTAACTAGGTAGATCGTTAAGATCAATTGGATCCCATCTAGTTCCTAGATCCAGTAGGGGGACATCCAAGTCCGAAACATATATCTTATATATGCCAATATATCCAATATATTTCCTAACCTTTTTCCTCTAAATCAACTAAGCCTTGGCTTTGGCACAACAAAATTAGTGATCCCAGTTAAGCGTGACCCATTGACCTTGGAAAGCTTCGTAATCAATGTCGATGGACAAGAAATGATCTTGACTTTGGCCAACAAATCACAACTTGGACAAGACACAGATATGGAACAAAGCTTTCATGATTCAAACACATCCTCGACGGACAAAGGCCTTGACTTTGGCCAACAAACCAATGCCAGTCTTGGATCTTGAGTAAGAATCACTCAATGGAAGGAAAAACGCTTAATATTTAGTGAGGGTTTTTCGCGTGCAAATTGGCAACCAAATTATTATCTTTGTTAAGGTCTCATCATCATACACCCTTAAATATGCATTCTATACACATAATAAGGCACATATAAATAAATAATAATGATATACGGATGGATACTTTACACATTGATCCTATATCAAATCTCTCTATTTCCTCTCTCCCGCTAGCACAAGTATTTACTTCTACCTGTTACATAACACTTCTAAATAAACCTCATGTACATTGAGGGGAATAGGTGAGAAGAGAAATACAAGAGTATGGAGGTAATAGGCTGGACACGCAGGTCCAATTAATAAATTCTAAATTTATTACAACAATTTCTAAAATTACCCCACCCATCTAATATCCATGTGATATACATTATTCATGCATCGCAACCATGTATTCACACAAGCATGTTATCAATCAATCTAATCAAATTAATTAATCTAATAATTAATGACCATCCAATGTTCAAACAACGATTTGATTTTGCGCGAGTCAAACTCATTTTGCGAATAAGTAATCAAAGTACGAATTCTCGAATTAAATTAAACTACAACATTAAATCCAATTTTATATGTATTTAATACTAATTCATTTATTTAATTCCAAATTAAATATCACACTTTATTAACGAACCTTTACGACTTAAATTCCAAATTTAATCGTTACGGGTCTCAAAGCCCGATTAACATCCAATGTTAATTTAATTATAGTCCAATGGGCTTTTAATTAATTTCTTTTAATGCGTGGGCTTCAGCAACCAAAGCCCAATCAAGGAATAACCCCATAAGCCTAGAAATCAATTTAGGCCCAATTAAACTTTAAAGGTCGAAATTGGATTTCGACGCGGAATTGAAATTAGATTTTAATTCGGGCGAACGAGTTAATTTAGAATTAATTCGTTAGCGATGTGAATAGTAATTTTGTTAGGCATAATTATTTAATTACGTCGCAACAGAAAATTCGTTAATTTAGAATTATCGAACCCGAGCCCGGGAGTGTTTGCGAGCGCACTCGCATTTCCAATTCTAGTGCGGCCCGCAAGTCACATCAAGCATCAAATCGCTAGTCACATCAAGCGTCAAATCATTAGTCACTTTGAGTGATGTGACAACTTGTCACTTGATTGATTGAGTGATGTGAATAGTTGATGGAAGTGGTTGGCATAGTTGCCTTTGACTTTTAGGAAGAAGAAAAATGGTATATGTTTAATTTTTTTTTAAACAATTAAGTAATACAATTTTTTTAACACACCACATATCTCTCTCTTCTTCCCTCCTCTCTTGCTCACGGTCTTGGACCTCTTTCTTCTTCTTATTTTTCTGTTATCACCGAAAATCAGAGGAGAAGCAATTGATGATTTTTGTGGCAAAAATCAAGAGTGCTAGCACATAAAAGAGGACATACGAAGGTGATAGGGAAACCAACTTGTGAGCTAGGAATGACCAAACAAAGCTTGGAGCTTGATGGATCATACAAAAGCCAAAAATGGAGGACACTAAAACTTCCACTGCCGAACACTCTTGGAGGGAACTTAAAGATTTTTTTTCTTCACCGCATCGCCTCAACCGATCGATGTAAGTATTCCGCAACTTCCTCGTGTATTCACATGTTGTTTTATGCTTGATAATCGATCATCGGTACCGTAGAAACTCCAACACAAAGAATGCCATGAAGCTTTTAAGTTCTTTAAATAGAAGCCGGTCTCTGCCCCCATCATTGTAGCACCAGACTGAACTTTTCTATTTAAGGTGATGTGTGATGCTAGTGATTTTTCTGTAGGAGCAGTTTTGGGACAACACAAAGAAAAACTTTTCCATACCATTTACTACTCCAGCAGAACTCTGAATGAAGCTCAACTCAACTACACAACCACAGAAATTAATTTTCTCGTAGTTCTGTTTACTTTTGATAAATTACACTCCTATCTTTTGGGTCCCAAAGTGGTGGTCTACACAGATCATTCAATAATTAAATACCTGATCGTGAAGAATTTGTCAAACTGAGATTGATCTATTGGGTGCTTCTACTGCAAGAATTTGACATGGAGATCTGAGATAGGAAAGGGACATAAAATCAAGTGGTAGATCACTTATCAAGGCTCGAGAATGGAGAAACAATTGGCAACGAACTGACAATCAAAAAAACTTTTACGGATGAACAGTTATTTGCCATGAAATAGTAGGATGTCCCTTGGTACGTAGACTTTGTAAACTACATAGAATCAGGAATGGCCGTTGGAATAGACACATCAGCAACGAAAGAAGTTCTTCAAAGAAGTCAAGCACTATGTATGGGATGAGTCGTACTTGTTCAAATGTTGTGCTGATCAATTACTAAGACGTTGTGTTCCATAAGAGGAGGTCAATAGTGTCCTGCAGCATTGTCATTCAACACCATATGGCGGACACTTCCCTGAATATAAAACTTCAACCAAATTCCTACAATCAGGTTTATTCTGGCCTACTCTGTTTAAAAATGCTTACTTATTTGCTATTCAATGTGACAGGTGCTAGATAACGGGTAATATTTCGAGGAGAAATGAATGACCGCTTCAAAGCATTCTAGAAGTTGAGATATTTAATGTATGGGGATTGATTTTATGGGACCCTTTGTTCCATTATTCGGAAACTTGTACATACTAGTTGCAGTGGACTACGTTTACAAATGGGTTGAAGCAATAGCACTGCCATCAAATGATTCAAAAGTGGTGATAAAATTCCTTAGAAAGAATATTTTTACTCGCTTCGGAACACCTCGGGAAATTATCAGTGATGGTGGCACACATTTCTACAACAGATACTTTGAAGCACTATTATCCAAATACGGAGTTACTTATAAAGTGGCCACTGCCTACCATCCGCAGTCAAATGGGCATGTTGATGTTTCAAAAAGAGTGGTCAAAAGAATCTTGGAGAGAATTGTTGGATCAACAAGAAAGGACTAGTCTGTAAAATTAGATGACACAATATGGGGCTACCGGATAGCTTACAAAACACCCATTGGTATGTCCCCATATCGAATGGTGTTTGGGAAAGCGTGTCATCTGCCAATGGAGTTTGAACACAAAGCGTATTGGGCACTAAAGAAATTAAATCTTGATCTATAAGCAGTATGAGAGAAAAGGCTCCACCAACTCAATGAAGTGGAGGAATTTCACCTACAGGCTCATGAGAATTCCAAACTGTACAAAGATAAGACCAAGAAATGGCATGATAAAAAATAGTACACAGACAACTGGAACCAGGGCAGTAGGTGTTGTTATACAATTCACGGTTGAAATTTTTCCCCGAAAAGTTAAAATCAAAGTTGTCAGGTTCGTTTGTGATTACTCAGGTGTTACCCTAGGAGTAGTTGAGATATATAATTCAAAATACAACAACGCATTCAGAGTAAATAGCCAACGTGTCAAGCACTGCTGGGGAGAATCATTTGAGTGATAAAAATAAAGTGTCACACTTTCAGATCCAGCCTAACGTTCAGGCAATCATGTATAGCTGATGACGTTAAACTTAGCGCTAGTAGGGAGGCAACCTATGCAATTTGTGCATATATTTAAATTTGGTGTGTTTTATCTTTGTGTGTTTAATTTTTATAGGTCAAGTCACATTTTAGGATGGAAGACATTATCACAAATCATCACAAGCAATTTCCTTCTCTCCCTCAAAACTCTCTAATGAAAGTCTACAAAAATCGCTTAGAACGAATGAGATTACTGATGATAAAATGCATTCCTAATAACATTCGTTGGATTATTGAAGCATAGGTCCAATTGGCAGGTAAGTCCTCTTACTCTTTTATGTCATATCTATCAGGTTTAGGAAGAAGTACCTATGCTAAAAAAAGAAGAGCTAAAAGACTAGGTGTTTGCTATAAATGTACACGAATGACATGTAATACTCTTCGTCATTCTTTAGGAATGGTGTCAGATAACCGCGAAGAAAAAAATAATTTCATTAGGGATGACATGAGTAAGGAGTTTTTGGATTACATATCATTGACTCTTGAGACGCATCCCAGTGGATATGTGCATCACGTAATTCACATATTCCATGCATAGTTTCGAAAAGAAAAAGAACATTTAAGTCTCAGAAATCTGACTTTAAAAGACCTTGTTTGCCAATTTATAAGAAAATTGAATGGGAAGCTTGTACCTGGCGCATAGACATCATTCAAGCCGTTACTTCTTGTAAATATTATTATCTTTTTATCTTTAGCTAATAATTTTTATTAGTTTTGTTATTTTCTTTTCTCCTACAAGATCTTGACTTTTTGACTTTCACAATATATTTTAATGTTTAGTTAATAATTTTCATTTTGCAGGTACCAGTGCTATTATTACTCACCATTTTTTAGGTTCTATAAATTTAGCTCATCATTGTACTCTTGAACACATCCACATTTGAGAAAAAAAAAAAAACAAATGGAAGAAACTTCAAGAAGACGAGTTGTAAACATCTGTGTGTTTTGCGGTACTGGTATTGGTTCTAAGCCAGAGTTCATTGAGGCAGCACATGAATTAGGTCGAGTCATAGCTGAAAGGAATATGTACTTAGTATATGGCGGTGGCAATCTTGGACTAGTGGGGTATGTTTCAAGGTCCGTACAGGAAGAAGGTAGTCAAGTTTTGGGAATCATCCCAAAACCTTTGGTAGAGGCAATCTTATATGACCATCAAATGGAGTTGAATGCATCCTGCCAGGTATGTCCGAATGACTAGTTGAAAGGATTAATCGTGCCGATGCTTTTATTGCTTTGCCAGGTGGCTTTGACACGATGGAGAAAATCTTTACAATGCTATCTTGGGTGAACTTGAACATACATTAAAAACCGATTGGACTATTTAATGCTGATGGATTTTATGACTTTCTTTGTGTGTTTCTTGATGATGCCTAGAGAAATGGGTCATGTCAAAACCTGTAAAAGTTATCCTCTTCACTGCCAAAATAGCACATGATTTAATTGACCAACTTTTAGACTTTGAACCACAAATTGACCCTATATTTTCCATGATAAACTGGTCTCATAATGATCGTTGTAACAATCATCAGATAAATCTGGATATTAACCTTTAATTTTATTTTCAGATGTAGAATTCCAGCTAACCAAGTACTGCCTTCTAAACTCTTCTTCTAATTTTTTGACATTGGGGACAATGTCTCAATTAGATTTGGGGGAGGGGAATAGTTGATTAATATTTTATTTTTATTTTTTTTGTTGTGTTATTGCTTGGTTTTAGTCAAAAATTTAAAAAAAAATTAAAATTAAAAATATTTTATTTTTTTTCTTGTTTTTAATTTGACTAATCAGGTGAAATTGGTGTGAGATAGCAGTGTAAGGAATTTCCACTTCTGAGACGTATCTCAATCTATTTTGTAACAAGTAAATTTTTGTTTATTTCCTTTTGAATTATTTAATTTGTGAATTCTCTATAATACTGACTAAATTGGATCTTAATATGCTCAAATGACAGGTATTATCAACATGCAAGGTAAAATTCGGCCATGAGTTGTAATTGAAAAGTTTGTAATATTCAGTGCTCTAGTTTAATTGGAGAAAACATCTAAAAAAGTGATGGAATTAACAAAAAAAAACATATGAGATCTGAGTAATTAAGTTCATGGGGGTGTTTTAACACCTAGTGCCCTAAAGCCAACTGGCTTGGGAGTTATTGGGCCAAAGCTCGCTACATGGATTGAAGATGTTGTAAATAAAAAAAAAAATAAAAAAATGAAAGATACTTGAAATTTGAGTAATTAGGTCTGTAAGGGTGTCTTAACACCTAGTGCCCTAAAGCCAACTGGCTTGGGAGTCACTGGCCCAAAGCTTGCTACATGGATTGAAGATGTTGTAAATAAAAAAAAAAATTCATTGCTAAAAAAGTTGTGAATTCTGATATAACTTTAGGATAAAAATATTACTCTCTTTTCAACTACACTTATGAATATTGTGGCCACAACGAACTGATTAATACCTTGTTGGTTGTGTATATGGAGAATGGTAAAAATAATCGGAGAATTTACTTATTTGGTAATTTAGAAAGAAAGAAAACAGCTATTAATTGGGATATGAAGTTTCACTTGTTTAGTCACTAACTTGTTTATCTTTTTATCTTTTTTCTTTTGTGTGCATTAGATTGACGTTTTTGGGTATCGTTTCTGTAAACCCTACGAGACAACAACTCGTCCACTAGGGACACCTAGGGGTTTAAAGGCTTGTTGCATACGCTAAATGCAACTGTGATCCCTACAAAAGTGGCTTAATTTAATTTTAATTATTTATTGTATTTTTTTTTTTTTTTTGCTCAAGGACTAGCAAAATTAGGTTTGGGGGTGTGATGAGCGAAAAATATATCAATATTTACCGCCCCTTTTACTTATTATTTTGTATAGTTTCTCGAGTTTTATGAACGTTTTCATGTGTTTTAGTTTATTTTGTAGATAAAATAAAATTGAGACTCAATGGAATCAATCAGGATGAAATATGATACAAATAAGGACAAAAAATGGACTTGACATTTGGATTTTGGAGGTTGGAGGTTGGAAACGTGAAATGTCGTTCTAACGAAGTATAATTTCAGAAATTTCAACTTTGCGCAAATTTCATATTTTGGCCATAACTTTTATTCCGATATCAAATTGAGGTGATTCAAGTTCCATATTAAATAAGACTCGAAGAGCTTCAACTTTGAAGTTCATAAGATTTTCGAATTTTGAAGCTTTCATTACCGAATTTGATGAAAACTATAAAAGTATGTTATGTGTAATTATTGATGTCATTTTTTAAAACAAAAAAAAAATACTATAAAATAAAACATGGAAATTGTCAAACTTCCACCAAACATGCTTGAGGATTTGGTGCCATATTTCGTTCAATGTTTGGTGCCATGTTTGGTGGAGAAATTGGTGGAAGACTTTAGATTTGCCTATAAATGTCAAGCTAAACTTTGTAAATTTTTTATGCTTCTTTGGGGGATTTCTCCATGATCACCTAAAAAAAATTTCTTGCTTATTTATTTAAGTTTTCTTGTATTTTCTCTTTATTTATTTAATAAATTTTTGTGTGTTTTTAATTTTATCATGTGTAAGTAATCTCTTTTTGCTGGAGTCTGTGGGGAAACTTTTAATATAATAATTTAGATTTACTCCCTTAATTAAATATGTAATTTGAATTAATTATTTACCGCCTATATGACCGGTTTTAAATTATTGGACTTAGTTTCTAAAGGAAACGACTTTCCTTAGCGCGACAGAATTTGCTTGTCGTGGCACCGGGTCCGGTATGGATCTTTAAAATTTTCTTTGCCTTCTCCCTTTGTTGTAGTAGTCGAAATCAATCATTTGGTATCCAATGCTTGGATCAACCACTCGATCTTTCAAACTATGACTCGAAACCAACAAACCGAAGTGTGCGCTTCACTCACCAAGATTAAACCTCTAAACTATTTAGATATTTAGGATGTCACAATAGTGTTTGGCTCTTTGGAATTTCATACACTCTCACAACACCTGTGAATGTTTGAACTATCTCTATCTTCTCTCAAATCTTTCTCATAATAATTGTGTGAATGAATGAAAAGTGTTAACCTTAGAAGTGAGAGAAATGGTAGAGTATATATTCTCTTACACAAGCCAACTAACCATGTTATTAAGTATCTAATGCTTTCTTGCAATGACCAACACAAAAATGTGAATGCCATACCAAAGTATAAGAAATGTTAAGCTAAACATAATGTCCTCCTAAAGAAATGTAGCATTTGTCGATATAAATACTTTATTATCTTCTGGACTATAAATTAATCCACCCCAAATTTCCTTAGGATAGCCTACAAATAGGCACACATGTGAACGTTGTTCCAACTTAGTAGTCTTGTTCTTTAGCACATGTACCAGACACCCCCATATATTGAAATGTTGCAAACTAGCTTTACGACCATCCCATAACTTTAAGGGAGTCTTAGAAACAGACTTAGAAGGAACTACATTCAGGATATAGATTGTAGTTTCCAATGCATACCCCCAGAATAAACTAAGTAGAGTGCTATAACTAAACATTGATCTCATTATCTCTAGTAGGGTCCGATTTTTCCTTTATGCAACACCATTTTGTTGTGATATTCCAGGTGTTGTGAGCTGTGAAATAATTCCATGCTCAACTAAGAATTCCTCGAAATCTCTATCAAGTTATTCTTCTCCACGATCTGATCGTAGAATTTTGATACTTTCACCTAATTGGTTCTCAACCTCAGCACAATACTCTTTGAACTTTTCAAATGTATCTGACTTGTGCTACATCAGGTAAACATACCCATATCTGGAATAATCGTTAATGAAAGTGACAAAGTATTCAAAACTACCTCGGGCTTTTACATTCATCGGCCAGCAAATTTCCGAATATATTAGCTCAAGTGTTTCTATGGCTCCTATCCCTTTTCCAGAAAAAGGTCTATTGGCATTTTGCCTTCTAGATAGGATTCGCAGACAGGTAAAGTACTGAGTTTTAACTGATTTGAAACACCATTTTTAATTAGTTTATCTATTCGGTCAAGGTTAATGTGACCAAGTCTAAGGTGCCATAAATATGTATCATCATAAGAAATCTTTTGCCATTTAGTTTTAGATCTTTTAATCATAAATATTTCATTATTAAGCAGTGATTAATGCATTAACGGCTTTAATACATATAGATTATTTTTGGAGTTTCCCGTGCATATCTTTAATCCATTTATACTAATAATAACTGACTTATTATTAAATGAAATAGAACAGCCACATTCCATAAGTTTTGTTACAGAAATCAAATTCCAGCGAAAACCAGAAATATATAGCACACCATTTAAACATAAATAACTATTATTAAAGATTAACTTGGAATCTCCCACTACTTTTGCTGAAACAACATACCTTGTCCCAACTCTCATGGTAAATCTACCTTTAGCAAGGCCCCTCCATGAGTCAAGTAGCTGCAAAGAACAACAAACATGGTTAGTGGCACCAGAATCAACAATCCATATGGATTTATCATTCTCCACTAAAAGAGACTCAATGACAAGTAAATCGTATTTACCTGTATTCTTCTACCCTTAAACTCTGCAAGTATTTTGGACAATTCCTTTTCCAATGCCCTTGTTGTTCACAATGGAAACATTTTCCTTTAGCATTGGTCCCTTTGGAGCTTTTCTGTTCTTCTTTTTCATTGGTTTTGCCTTTGCCTTCCAATTGCCTTTCTTCTTCTTCTTTTCAGATTTAGAAGATTCGACAACATTTGCCTCGGCATTTGACCTACGAGGACCGTTCATAATAGAATCGTAATTGGTGAGCTCATTCAGCAGTTCAATCATTGTGAAAGTCAACTTGTTCATAGAATAGTTGCTTTTAAACTGTAAGAAACTCTTCGGAAGGGTTTCCATGATCATTGTAAACATGCTTTGCACATTTATACGTGCACCATAGGTTTCAGCCATATTAAGATGAGCCATTATCCTTAACACATGGTCTCATACTGATGTGCCTTCCTCATTCTAGCAGTCAATACAGAGGCAATTGCCTCATATTGTTGCCGGTCTGAAGGTTGCTCAACCATGTTCTGTAATGACTGCATAATCATTGATGCTGACGCCATAGTCTCATGATGTGCAGCAAGAACCTCATACATGGATGCTATCAAGTAGCTATGGGCTTTCCCATAAGCTTTAATTCAATTATTATAGGCATTACATGTAGCTCTGCTAGCATTTGGTGTGGGCTTATGAGGACATTCCTCCATTAGGACAAATTTAAGGTATTCACAAACCAAGATAGCATTCATTTCACTTTTCCATTTAACATAATTATCCCCGGTTATTTTTTCTTGTTGTTTGAGGATGGAGATTGTTGCAGATGCCATGTGATGAGTGGTAATTATATCATTATTTCCCACTCATTTAACCTGATATTTTGTTAAGTTTCTCAGGTTTTGTGAAATTTTTGATGTGTTTTTGTATTTTTTTGCAGATAAATAAAGTTTGGAAAGCATTTGAGGCAAATCAGGGTTAAAATAGAGTAAAATGCAAAAAGGGCAAAATGGTAATTTGGCACATCACGACGTGCAGCCTGGGTCGCGACCGCTAACGTGTGCCGAGTTTCGTTAAAATATATCGGGACACGTGTCAAAATCTGAGAAGTTTGCTACAATGCGCAGATGCTAAAATACGCCGCTAACGTGCGCCGGATGCTAACGTACGCCTGCCACGTGTCATCATCACAGAAGATCTGTTAACATGTGCCGTGCCACATGTCACAATCACATGCTGCCAACAATACGCGTGCCACATGTCATCATTTTATTGGACCGCGTGACATGTGTTAGCCACGTGTCATCTACGTGTCTGACACGTGTCTGCCACATCACCATCTGCCGAGTCAGATTTCCACGTGTGTGCCACATCACCATCAGCCAATCACCGGTTGCCACGTGTCATCATCTTAGTGGACGAATCATACCGCATGCCACGTGTCAAAATTTCATTGGGCCGACAAATTCCGCATGCCACATCAGCAGTCAACTTGTCAACGCGTCTACTTCTCGTGTACAAGTGGGTGTCGCGACGCGTGGCAGATCAGGTTGCCTATAAATTGAGGCCATTTGCAGTTCATTTCTTTCGTGCTTTCCATAGGGTTTTCCCAAATTTTAAGGATTTCATCTATTTTTTTATATTATTGTAATAATTAAATTATGTATTTTTATTTTCAATTTTAATTTTAATATTTTATTTTTTAATTACTTTTATATTTTTCAGTTAAATTTCCGCTGGGGTAAAAGGTGAATCATTTAATATAATAATTTTGGTTAATCTCACTTAATTATAATATTAAAATTATAATTTAACCAGATTAATTAATGGCAGACTTTTATACTGTTGGTTTATTCTAAGGTCCCAAGATCAAACAAGACATGAAATAATGCGTGAATACATCAACGGAGGTAGCGGAATACTCACATTGATCGGTTGAGTCGATTTGAAGACGAATGAAGCCCAAAAACGCACTGCCCTTCACGCCAAACTGCTGGCAGTCCACTGCCCTGCAAAACAGAAATTTGAGTGAAGAAACGGAGCTCCTAGCTTCGTCGGATGGATCCCGTCTCATGGTCGAACCTCCCTACCACCTTCGCAAGACTTGTAAGTGTGCTAGCACTTGATTTTTCACCATGAAAATCACTCTTTGCTTCCCTAAAGTCCACGCCATTTCTGGTTCCAAACCAGTCCAAGAATTTCTTCATTTGGGCGTGAGAGAAGAGAGAGGTTTGAGAGAGATGAAATTGTGTTATGTTAAAAGATTTACCAAAAATCAATTTATATTTATGCCATAATGTTTATTAAATAAATAATAAACTTATGACACAAAACATGCAATGGCTTAGAGTGTCAAACACTCAAACTCCATGCAAAACCATTGAGTGTATTGTACACAATCTTCATGCAATGCATTAGAATTAAATAATGCATAATATGACATGTGTCATGTGGGCCCCACACGTTTCCAAATGAAAGTGGCCCACGTGCACTCACGCGTTCGGGTTCGATATTTCCGAAATACCGAGCTTACGTCGCGATGTTAATTAAATCGAATAATTGCGGCTAGCGAAATTATTATTTACGTCGCTAACGAATTAATTCTAAATTAACTCGTTTGCCCGAATTAAAATCTAATTTTAATTTCGCGTCGAAATCGAATTTCGATTATATATCGAATATAATAATTTTATCGATAAATTCCAAATTAATCGTTCTCTCTCTTTAGACGACATTTTATCCCGGATAAAATATCTCCGTTATTAATCCTAGATTAATTTTCTCTCTCTTCTGTATAATCCCAGATTATTCAAGAGTGCGAGTTGTGCGTCATCAGTGGATTATCGGGAAGCGACCCATGAGATCCCCGGATAATCTGGCAGTAAATACGGTCGTCGGAGTATCCGAATCACGTACGTACCAAGTACTACGTTCTACCGATTTACGAGACAAGGTCGACTCCTAGCAAAGCACCAAGTCTTCCCAAGTTCTCCGGACATATTCATCAAAGAATATCTATATCTGTATCAAGCGTAGTATACGATTGTATTGTGCATATCGGCCCAGTATCGGATAATCAAGTGCTAGGGCTGGGGCTGGATAAGTGTCTGCCCCGTCCGAAAACATATCGGATGTCTGGTAACTAGTCTCTATAATCGGATATTCATGACCTGGTCATAATATCATGATTGGATGCGCATCACTAAGAGCACTAATACCGTATCCTGCGTGACATCATCTCCATTATGACTGGAGTGACACTTCCGTCTTGACATCACATCCAATACACTACGATTCCTGATAAACCCAGAAGAGGTGAACACAGAACCAGTTAAGATCCCCCACCACCAAAACCAAAGTTTACCGATTGTCGTAAGTATTAGCGATGCAAGTCTCAGGTTAAGACTATACACACCTACCTTGATTTCGGCCTCCCATAGACACCTAGTCATAATACCAATGGGATTCCGAAGGGTCTATCCAGAGCGAAGCTGTTTCCCGTACCATCGGTGAAACACAACCTCTTATCGCACTTGCACAAGTATCCAATACTTATATATATGAGAACTATGCCGTTGTGCCCTCACAACGCGCACAAGTGCAATACTAGCCTATTCCGCATTATCGATGTCCAGTCTCGATAATACTACGGCTAGGGATATTTATGTTGAGTTATTCTAAGGTCCCAAGATCAAATCAAGACATGAAAACATGCGTGAATACACCAATGAAGATAGCGGAATACTTACATTGATCGGTTATGTCGATTTGAAGACGAATCATGCCCAAAAACGCACTGCCTTTGTAAGCTTACTGCATGCAGCCACTGCCTCCAAAAATAGAATTTTGAGATGAGAAACGCAGCTCCTAGCTTCGTTGGATGGATCCCGGCTCATGGTCGAACCTCCCTACCACTTCGCAAGACTTGTAAGTGTGCTAGCACTTGAATTTTCACCATGAAAATCCACTCTTGGCTTCCCTATTGCTCACGTTTTTCTGGTTCAAAACCAGTGAACATTTTTGTGTTTGGCGTGAGGAGAGGAGAGAGTTTGAGAGAGATTGAAGTTGTGTTTAAGTTAAAAATGATTTACCAAAAATCAATTTATATTTATGCCATAAAATTTATTAATTGATAATAAATTTATGACACAAATCATGCAATGGTTTAGAGTGTCAAAAACTCAAACTCCATGCAAGACCATTGAGTGTATTGTACACAATCTTCATGCAATGCATTAGAATTAAATAATGCATAATATGACATGTGTCATGTGGGCCCCACACGTTTCCAAATGAAAGTGGGCCCACGTGCACTCACGCGTTCGGGTTCGATATTTCCGAAATACCGAGCTTACGTCGCGACGTTAATAAATCGAATTTAAATAAATAATTGCGCCTAGCGAAATTATTATTTACGTCGCTAACGAATTAATTCTAAATTAACTCGTTTGCCCGAATTAAAATCTAATTTTAATTCCGCGTCGAAATCTAATTTCGTTTAATATATCGAATATATTAATTTACCGATTAATTCCAAATTAATCGTTATCTCTCTCTAGACGATATTTTATCTTAGATAAAATATCTCCGTAATTAATCCTAGATTAATTTTCTCTCTCTTCTGTATAATCCCAGATTATTCAAGAGTGTAAGTTGTGCGTCATCGGTGGATTATCGGGAAGCGACCCA
>SKCR01043688.1:0-36989 GCA_019454045.1 Zanthoxylum bungeanum
GTACATCACGAACTGGCGAAATGGAGCTGTAGTGAACCAAGAATGACACTCCTACCGAGAATGTCATTCAAGATGAGATTATGTTGCCTCAATTGATCGATCAAATCGATCATCTGAAGAACATGTGGGCTAACACTTTGCCCCTCATCCAGACGCGCATGGAACAGTTCCATGGCGACTTTGTGAACAATCACTTGTTATTGGTTCTCAAACGATTGTCTCAATCGCGTCATCATACTATAGGAATCTAGCATACCATAGTACTGTTGCTTGAGTTTCGGAACAGTGAACTAAGGATGTATGATTTAACCCCCTTAAATCATCATCCTTCCAAGTTTCAAAAACTTGGCGTTCCTCCTCCGAAGCATCCGCACCCACTGCATGAGGCAACGGACCCTTAAGAACATAACCCAGCTTCTCGGAATCGAGGATAATCCTCAAATCCAATTCCCAGTCTGGCAAAGTTCTCAGCGCCTTTCAGTTTGATCGCATCAAGCATACGCGCAAACTGATTTTTGGATTGTGCCGCCATCGCCAATCTATCATATAGATCACGAAAAACGGTTAGCAGAAATAAAGCAGTTTCATATAATATCAAAAGCATAACTAGATCATGGATTTTTAATCTAATATGCCCCTCCCACTAAAACATGCAATACTGTAATCCCAAAAAAAAATACAAATATTTAATAATTAAATTAAATACTAATAGTGAAAAGTGGATCCCGTGAATATATTTCGGCTCACAGCAGAGGCACGGTCTCGCCTACGTATATTCATCAGGTAGACAACTCATTTGTCAATCATTCACTAATGACTCCTAAGTATCCGTCCCCGGCTGTTTCTCATTGTCGCTGCGAAGGCAGGCCCACAAGGAGACGTACCAAGGTTAACTCGTCAATGATAAACTCAAGTTACTTACGTAATCCTGACAGCTAGGGCACGTTCAGAATTCCGCTTTTACTTGAATTTACCTAGTATTTGATATACATCCGGTATAAATAAATCTTTATCGGCTACACCCTCACAGCAGAGGCACCGGTCTCGGATGTAGACACAAAGAAGTATTCATAAACCGTATTGACAAGACGGACCATATAACATGCATCAAATACATAATTACATTCAAACCTTATTAATTAGGGATTTTCCGCTAAGTGTCATACACCTAAATCTAACCAATTTAGATCCTAATAAGCATGCATAAAGTCAAGAAAACATGATTAAACATTGATTTAATGAAGGCTAATCATATTAGGTGGCCTAGAATCAGACTCGCTCTGATACCATTTTGTAGGGGTTTTTTTTAAGGGGTAATCCGGTAACGCAGCGGAAGCGGTGAAAATCCGATTTTCAGATTTCAAAACTTTTTCTCAGATTAATTAAATAAACTTATTTATTTAATATTCCAATAATCAAATTATGAAAAAATTCAATAAATCATATTTAAGTGAATTTACCAAATTACCTTTACTTTGGTATTTTGTCCATTTTAGTCCGAAATTGATCTAATCAATTTTGAATGATTCTAATCATTTCTAAGATGAAATTAGCATGTTCAAACACTCAAAACACCAAAACAACCAAAATCCCCAAAATCTTGATCCTTGGCCGAGAGCACCACAAGGGTGCCATTTGGTGCACTTTGTCATTTCATGCTTCAAAACACATCAAGATGTAATCCAATGAACATGAAACTTTATATGCATCATATACACACACAAATACACAACATATATGAAAATCCCCAAATTTGGAATTGGTCATGAACCCTAATTTTTCATTTCCACAAATTGGACAAATTAGACCAAATACATTAAATCAATTACTTCAATCATCATTCTTCCATCCAATCCAAGTCTCAACACAATGAAACAAATCAAGATCAAATCTAGGTCATTTAAGAGTGGGTCAACAACTCTAGATTAGCAACATGGTTTCCAAAACCTTTAAAGAAAGTTTACAACTACAATAGTCACAACCTTCCTTCACCATACATGCTCAACACTTCAATCAAACTTCCATCAACAAAAAACCAAGAAATAATCTAAGAACATCACATGTTGAAGCCTAGAACCTAAGGAAAAATTTCCTCTCTAATAGCAAGTTTGAAAAACTTACTAAAATTCCAAGCTTTCTTTAATCTTTCTTTTTTCTTTTCTCAAGCTTTCTTTAGTTTCTTCAATGGAGTTTCTTTTAGTAAAGTGTATTAGGTTAAGTGTAAAGTGAAATGAAAATCAATATACTTGTAACATTTAAGCCTTTGGCCGAAATTCACCTTGGCTTTTACAAGTTATAAATTTCAATTTCATTTCAAACTAATGTTATCAACTTGCATAAATATCTTAATACAACTTTATTAGATTTTATTTAAGTCAACAAAGGCAACTAACATCATTTAATGTAAGATATTTATATTTTAATTAATTTAATCATTTAACAATTAAATAATCAATTAATTAATCAAATAAAAATATATTAAATATATGTATAATATTTACATTAAATATTAAAAACATATATTCATTTAGGATATAAGTCAAATAACTCATTTTGACTATTAATTAATGTGTATTCAAATTAATCAAGTATTAAATGTAAATACACAATAATTAGGCAAATGACTATCTAGTCCATTTAGCACGTATCTTGCGTTTAACCTTTAAACGACTTTATAAATAATCAATATTATTTATTAATGTTGCTCTAGTGCTCTACGAGTATGTTTCATTATTGAGACTCTCTAGATTCAGGTATATCCGTCACGAAATCAAATTTCGTGTCTATAATCTATCCACCCGTAGATTATGACGATCACGGATAATCTCGCTGAACCACACAGGTCGAGGTCATGGCAAATGTATAATTCCTCCGTCACAGGTATCCGGATAAATCTCAGAGATATAGATGTAAACGTCAAATCTCTATCGGGATTATCCTCGACTATTCCATTAGCAATCTCTAAAAGAATGTTTAGAACTAGCTTCTAAACTTTACCACGGGCCCATGGTTTTATCTGATTGCTAATCATATGGACTACCTATGCTCTGATACACAGAATTGACGGATCCTATCTTGATACACATAGGACACCCTGAGGATCTATCCACACCCAACGAACAGGCGGAGATCTGATCTAAATAGATCGGTGACGTGACTGCCGTCTAAGTGTAGAAGATGCCTCATGTGCCCACAATGGCATCTCAAGTCTAAGAATCACAAGTGCTACTCAACCCAAGAAGATTCTTATTGACGCTGGTGTACCATCCATTAAGAATCTTCGGTGAGTCGTTCAGTGTTTATCCGCTATAAACACCTACACGTCTATACTAGTCTCCAAGACTTATGGTTCATTGAGAAACCATTGGAATCATATATTCATGTATACGACATGTACCAGTCTCAACGGGTTTACTATACTGACCAAGTAGTGTAAACCTTGACCAGGAACTGTCTGAGAATGACAACGTCATGATACTTCTCAATGTCCGTTGCGACGCTTTTGCAACTGTATCATGACTAATCATTCTAGGGTCATTACGTCTTTACCATATAGAAAGATAGATTATATTATAGAAACTGCATATATTATTCATAATAATAATGTTTTACAGAAGTATTCAAAAGAAATACAACCGGGAATTGGCACTCTGAGCACCAACCCCAACAACTCGATCCCGAGCTGGATGACCTCGGCGGACCGCAGTCCGGCCCCGAGGTGATTGAAACATTAAGGGCATATTCCTCCTTATGTTTGGTACTACTAGAGTAAGCAATCGCCACAGGGGTATCATCCATCCCCGTTCTATGATTCTCACGGATCTATACTCTGATTTACCTTTGTCCTTGCTGGTTTAATGTTTGTATGGCGTCGAACGATTCTGGTGTGATTATGCGCTCTTTTATGGTGGTAGCCGTGGTCGGGTAGTTGCGGTTTTTTGTGCTTTTTTGGCTTTGGACCATTGTATTGAGTATGTCCCCGGGGTTTTTGAATATGGTTTTGCAAAGTTTATTTATTTTTTTTTTTAGAAGAGCGGTGAAAAAAAAAAGAAAGTTTTTATTTATACTCGGGGACATACTGCCTTTCTTACAACTCTCTGCGGGTCATTTTGAGAGAGGCTCTGTATTTGATTTTCTGTCCCTTATTGTTTGCTGCAAAAGAAAAGGAGGAAGGGAGAGTTTTACTGAAAGTATTTTCTCAACATCTCGGCGTTCCATGGCTTTTTTAATCTTGTGCCGTTCAGCTGTTCTAAGATGTATACCCCTGGCCTTACTACTTTTACCACCTTGTAGGGCCCCTCCCACTTGGCGCCTAGCGAGCCTTCCTCTGGCCTTCGGGTATTTAGGGTGACCCTTCTTAGCACTAGGTCGCCCGGGATGAAGGTGCGTGTCTGAATCCTTTTATTGTAGAAGCGGGCCATCCTTTGTTGGTAGATTGCTGTTTTTATGGCTGATCTTTCTCTCTTCTCGTCGATTAGGTCGAGGTGGTTTCTGATAAGTCCTTCATTCTGTTTGCTCTCGTAGTGCTGGACCCTGTGGGAGGTCACCCCGATTTCTGCTGGGATGACAGCTTCATATCTGTATGCTAAGGAGAACAGGGTTTCTCCTGTGGAGTTTTTATTGGTTGTCCGGTGTGCCCATAGTACTTCTGGTAATTCCTCGACCCATAGGCCTTTGCTGGATCCGAGCCGAGCTTTCAGGTTAGCCTTGATGGTCTTGTTCGTCGCCTCGACTTGTCCGTTTGACTTGGGATGGGCTGGTGTGGCGAACCTTAGGGCGATCTGGAGGTCCTCGCAGAGTTTTCTGAAGCCTTTGCTATCAAACTGCTTCCCGTTGTCAGTGATGATGGCTCGGGGAATTCCGAATCGGCAAACGATATTTTTCTTTAGGAATTCAGTGGCTTTTTTTTCTGTTATGGCGGATAATGGCTCTGCTTCCACCCATTTGGTGAAATAGTCTATGGCCACGATGGCGTATTTTGCCTGTCCTTTCCCTCGTGGCATTGGCCCAATGATGTCTAGTCCCCACTGGGCGAACGGCCAGGGACTGAGTAGTGTAGTTAATTGCTCTGCTGGTTGGTGGTGGAGATTTGCGTTTTTCTGACATCCTTCGCACTTGCGGGCCACTTCTATGCCGTCTTGGTGCATGGTCGGCCAATAAAAACCTTGTCTTAGGGCTTTGAAAGCAATTGAGTGACCCCCGGAGTGGCTTCCGCAGATGCCCGTATGTATCTCCCTAAGCATATAATTTGCCTCTTCTTCTGCTAGACATCTTAAAAGGGGGATTGAGTAACCTCTTCGGTAAAGTACCCCGTTGATTAGGGAAAATCTGGTGCTTTTGTATCTTAAATTTCTGGCCTCCGTTTTGTCTCCTGGTGTTTCTCCTGTTTCCAGGTATTTTCTGATGGGTTGCATCCATGATGTTTTGTTTTCTTTATCTAGAATTTCTACTTCAGATTCCCCCACGCTTTTTTCCCGGATGTAAATCAAAGGGGTTATTCTGGGGTGCTCGGATTTTGTTGAAGAGGCGAGTCGTGCCAGGGAGTTTGCTTCACAATTGTCTTCTCGGGAGATTTTTTCGAAGCGTACATCCCCCATCTTCCCCGTTAACTTTCGCACTTCGGTCAGATAGGCCATCATGCTAGGCTCTTTGGCTTGGAATGCTCCATTTAGCTGCTGAATGGCTAACTGCGAGTCACTTTTTATTACCACGTCTCGGATCCCCAGTACCATGCATAGTCTCAAACCGCCCAGTATTGCTTCATATTCTGCTTCATTGTTGGTCGCTACGAAAGCGAATTTCAGGGCGAGCGGGATTTCTTCTCCTCAGTTGTTTTTTAGGATGATTTCCGCGCCATTGCCTTGTGTGCTGGCGGAACCGTCTACAGACATCTCCCATTTTTCTTCTTCTATAGTCAAGATCTGGGGTTCGGCAAATTCGGCGACAAAATCTGCCAAGGCTTTTCCTTTTACTGCTGCTATCGGGAGGTAGGAGATGTCGTGTTCACTTAGCTCTACCGACCATTTTATTAGTCTGCCGGAAGCTTCTGGCCGCTGCAGAATTTGTTTTAGGGGGTGATCGGTGTAGACCTTGATAGGATGAGTCTGGAAGTAAGGCCGCAATTTCCGAGCTGCCGTGATCAATGATAGGGCGACTAGTTCATGTACGGGATATATTCTTTCTGTGTCTAACAGGGCTTTGCTGACATAGTATACTGGTCTTTGGATTCGGTCGGCCTCTTGTATCAGTACCGAACTTACTGCTTGCTCCGAAACGGCCAGGTATAAGTATAATGTTTCCCCCGTGAGTGGTTTTGCCAGGAGTGGGGGCTGTACTAGATACTGCTTCAGCTGCTGGAAGGCTTCCTCACACTCTGGTGTCCAGTCGATATCCTTCTTTGCTTTTTGGATCACTTTGAAGAAGGGGTGGCATTTTTCAGTTGCTCGTGATATGAACCGATTGAGCGCAGCCACTCTACCGGTCAGACTTTGTACTTCTTTCACTGTCTTGGGGGATTTTAGGCCCAGTATTGCCTGGATCTTCTGTGGGTTTGCTTCGATGCCTCGGGCACTCACCATGTAACCTAAAAACTTTCCTGAGGCTACCCCGAAGGTATATTTCTCTGGATTGAGTTTCAGGTTGTGTCTCCTTAATAGCTCGAAGGTCTTTTTTAGGTCGGCCATGTGATAGCTTGGTTCTTTCGACATCGTCATCATGTCATCGACGTAAACTAGCATTGTCGTGCCGATGAGTGGTTTAAAAACCTTGTTTACCAACATTTGGAAGGTTGCCCCAGCATTTTTTAGCCCGAAGGGCATCACTCTGTAGCAGTAAAGTCCTTGATCGGTAATGAAATTGGTCTTCTCTTCGTCTGCAGGGCACATTTTGACTTGGTTGTATCCGGAGAAAGCATCCATAAAGCTCAGTAATCCCTGACAAGCTGTGGCATCCACTAGCTGGTCTATGTTTGGCAAAGGGAAGATGTCCTTTGGGCACGCCTTGTTTAGGTCGGTGAAATCGACACACATCCGCCACTTGCCATTGTTTTTTTCTGACCAACACTACGTTTGATACCCAATCTGGGTACCTTGCCTCCCTGATGAGACATGCCTTTAGTAACTTCTCGACCTCGGCTGCTATTGATTTACTCCTTTCTTGATTGAAGTTCCTTCTCTTTTGCCTGACTGGCTTGCGTGATGGGTCTACTGCTAGGCGGTGATTGATGAATCTTGGGTCGATCCCAGGCATGTCATCGTATCCCCAGGCAAAGACGTCCGGGTATTCTTTCAGGCATTCTAGTAGATCTTGTTGTAGAGACTTGCTCAGGCCTCCTCCTATATTTATGCTTTTTCCTGGCCCGTAAAGTTCTATTTCTTCTGTCTCCTCAGCTGCAGCGAGTCGGGCATTTTTGTTTGGCTGAGGCCCAGGGTTTTTGTTTTCTTCTTCTTCACCCAAGCTTCTTTTTCGTTTTCGGGTATCTTCTTTGATGCAGAGAGTCTCTCGTGAGAGAGTTGCGAAGCAGCTGCGAGCTGTTTTCTGGCTTCCGCATACGATTTCGATCCCCTCCCGGGTGGGGAATTTCAGTTTTAGGTGGTAGCAAGACATTGCGGCTTTGGTTTTCATCATTAAAGGTCGTCCGACGATGGCCTGGTAGCTGCTCATGCAGTCCACTACAGTGAAGTCTGTCATGATTGTTCGGGTCCGGGGATATGTCCCGACTGTCATTGCCAACTGTATCATTCCCAGTTGGATGACGGCTGATCCTCCGAAACCGTATAGGGGAGTGCTATCGTTGGTCAGGGCTGCATACTCTACCCCTAGGTCATCCAGTGCTTCTCTGGAAATTATGTCAACTGCGCTTCCGGGGTCCACTAGGATTCTGTCTACTTCTGACCCGCTAATTACTGCCTTGATTATTAATGCATCATCATGAGGGAAACTTACCCCTCGGGTGTCCTCATCGGTAAACATTATCGGTACCGACCTGCTTCCCTGGAGCCCTGTGACCTGCTCTGTTTCTAGGACGTCCGATCTCGGGTTCTGCTGTAGTTTTTCCTTGACCGGTTAGAGTTTCCGGCCAGTGTTCTCCCTCCTGCGATGATATTGATTTGGCGGCCACGTGCTCTTTGTCTGGCCGTCATAACTTCGTGGTCAATGTATTTGTTCAGATATCCGTTTCGTGCTAGGTCTTCCATCTGTTCCCGCAGATCTTTACACCCGTCCGTTGCATGTCCTCTGGAGTTGTGGTGTATGCAATAAGCCTTTTGGTTCCTCTTGTCCGGGGGAAATCTTCTTTGGTCGGGTTCTACTAAGAGGCCTTTTCCTTGGATCTCCATGACAATTTGTCCCAATGGTTTCTTTAGGGGAATGTAGGCATCTTCCCCGACCACATGGTTTACTTGGGTCGGCGCCCGTCTCTCTTGGTTGTCTCGGTGCAGTGGTTTGAACTTCTTGTGTTTCGGCGGTGGTCTTCTGGATTCTCTTTCTACACAGCGTGGGGCGCCCTCCCTTGTGGTCCTTTCTCTGATGGTGTTTCCTTTTCGGGATGTTTTTTCCTCGTTTTCTAATAGAATGAATTTTCGGGGCACCTCCAGGGCGGTTGCTGATGAGTGATATTTATACCACTATTTCCCACTCATTTGACCTAATGTTTTGTATTGTTTCTCGAGATTTATGAACGTTTTGATGTGTTTTGTTGTTATTTTGCAGATAAATAAAGTTTGGACAGCACTGGAAGCAATTTGGGGCAAATCCGGACAAAAATGCACCAACTGGAATATTTCAGTCTTCAGCGCGTCGCGCCGCGAATAGCCTTGGCATCGCGACGCCCAGCCTGCGCCGAAGTTGCTAAAATGCGCCGGGTCACAAAATCAGAATCTGAGAAAAGTTGACTTTGCTAACGTGCGCATGCCACGTGTCACCATCACATCGGAGATGCTAAAATGCGCCGTGCCACGTGTCGAAATCTCATTGCTCGGACGGCCACCGCCCAACGTGTCATCCCACGTGTCGCCACATCATCGTCCACATCAGCAGCCACGTCAGCAAGTCAACCGAGTCAACATGCCACGTCGTCATAAGCCAGTCACAGCGTGACACGTGTCAACATCTCATTCGTCCGACGGCCGCCGCCCCACGTGTTGCCACGTCGCCTTCCACATCATCAGCATGACGCAAGCAATGACGTCATGAACAGTTGACACGTCAGCATGACGTAAGCAATGACGTCATGAACAGTGCCACATCAGCGGATCAGATTTGAGTCAACGAACCAGCAAGTGACACGTGTCACTGGTCGCGCGGCGCGACGCGCGCACCCCATCGAAGCCTATAAATTCAGAACCCGATTTCAGAAATTTGTATCCCATCCTCTCTCTTCAATTCCTTCTAAAGAGAGGTTTCTCTCTCTAAAAGTCTTTAGTTTTTACTTTTTTTTACTTTTGTAAATAAATTTTAATTACTTTTTGTAATAATAGTAATTTTATTTTACTTTTTACTTTCTTTTACAGTTTTTACTATTTACTATTTACTTTTTACAGTTTTTACTATTTACCGTGATGCGGTAATTTCTTTATGTTCGGGTGAAAGGTAATTTCTTTTACTATTACTATTTAGATTTATCTCCCTTAAAAATAATATATTTACTATTTAAATTGGACTTAATCAGGATACCGCCAGATTGGTCGGTGGGTAATAAAACATATATTCCGCCTTTATGGCTGGTTATTTTGGTTCCGCCTTTATGGCTGGTTATTTTGGTTCCGCCTTTATGGCTGGTTATTTTGGTTTGCCGCCTTTATGGCTGGTTGATATTAATCACAAGTTTATATATTATTTTAATGGGAGATATCTAAATAAGTAGTAGTAGAAATAATTCCTTTACTTTAACATTTTTATTTATTTTACTTTTCAGTATTTTTATTTTATGTCTTTTATATTTTTTATTAGTCCTAGTTATGTGTTAGTTATCTAGGGGTTGTGATAACTTTTAATATCACTAGTTTATAAGGGATTATTTTATAATTTGGGTAATTTATAAGTTTACTTATTAAGTCTTAAGTTTAATGCTTCTTATTGTCTGATCACCAATAAGATTGAAATGGTAAATCTAAAATGAACTAGACATAGGGATTTTAGGTTTCAGCCTTAGACTTAATAGCCCACGATCTTCCTTGAGGATAGATAACCCTTTAATAGATTTCCTTACAGGATAGGAATATACCTGTCGGGCGGGGGTAGCCATAATTGGAACTTAGACTTAATGAATCCAGGTAATGTGGTTGACATAGGAATATGGTTCAATTGGGTTATACTGGGTATTTGTAGTTGACCATCGGAAGAGGCTTTTACATAATTTAGTGTTCCAGGTTAGTAAACTGATTTATTACACAAACATAAAATAATCACTTCATCTTTTAAATAATATTAAAAGAAATCACAACCTTAAGAACTTTGTGTCTTTTATTTTCCTTAGTATTTTCTTTTATCTTTTTATTTATTTATTTAGCAAATCTTCAATCAACCAAATCAATCAAGCAATCAATTCCATTCTCCCTTTTAATTATATATTTGTAATTAAATAGATTCAACAATTAATAACAACAGTAGGAATTAAGTCCTCGTGGGATCGATATTTTTATACTACTTGAACGATACGTGCGCTTGCGTTATACGTGTGTGTTTACGCCGGTCAAGTTTTTGGCGCCGTTGCCGGGGACTTATATTTCTTGAGTTGTTAATTTTGAAGCTATCTAATTTACTTGTATCTAATTTTCTTTATTTTTATCTGTAATTTTTATTACTTTCTTTTGATTTCAGGTGACTTAAAAATGGAACATTACTGGGAGATTGAAAGATTACGTGCTTTACAAGAAGATACACCCCAAATCTGGGAGCAACAGTCCGGTTTTCTGAGGCCTGTTGTCGAGCCCAATGATTATCACTGGATGCCAGAACCAAGCAATGCTACATTTGTTCATCAGAACGAAATGGGGAGATGTGTGATTTGTGATAGTAACCACCCGAGCGATCAATGTATATATCGATCAGAGTGGGAGAATTTCTGGAGACAATCATGCTATGAAGAGCCATCACATTTCACAGAACCACATTTTCCATCTTATCCACCATCTACCTTTGATCTTCATCAACAACCAGAACCATCCGAGGAAGATCAATTGATTCACATGTTCATGGAACAGACAGCTCAATTTGATGCACAAGTTCAGAGTAACACAGAATCCATACAAAGAATGACAGATCAGATCAGACAATTCACAGAAAACCAGAACTACATACCTCAAGAATCAGTTCCAGATGACACTGATGAAGCCTTCAATTACCAATCATTTCACAATGACATTTCAACAGAGGAGGAGGCTGAGCAGTATCAACAACCAGAGGTATCAGTTCAGGAACCCGAACCGGCAAAGTCTCGATTTGATTTTTATTATTCTGACTCTGACGAGGAGGAAGCTGATCCATTTATTCCAACTGCACCAACAACGGAGGATCAAACTTTCAAGCCTCAAAATGAAGATCTTGGAGAATGCTTTGCACAAATGTTTGATGAAGATCTACCTGAGCCAATCATTTCACTCAGATCAGAGGATGAAGACCTAAAATCTGACATTTCTTTTCATCCTCAGGTTGAAAATTTTGAAACATGTATTTCACAGATGACAGATGAAGAGTTGAATACAGAAATTTTCAAATACATATGTGAAGTAAAGGTGGAGCAAAAAGAAGAGCAAATGGAAGAGCAACTGTCAGACCAAAATAAAGACCTAATGCATTCAGGAAAAACATCGCTGTGTTGGGGAGTACAAATCAAAGATATCACCCAGAAGTTTGACAGAATGGAACTTCCATTCCAAGTCAAACATCATACGAGACCTCCTGATTTTATTTCTTTCTTTTCAGGTACTACTGGAGCAACAAAAGTCAAAAAAGTGGCACGAGCACTGAATGAGACAAAACTCATTTTGCCACTTTACCGTTGGAAGAGACCCTTCAAAAGCAACGCTCACGGGATTGTCTTTAATCGGACATCCAAAATGACATTGAAACCTCCTTGACAAATAGATTTCAGTCACGTCTGGCTGAAGACGAAAAATTCAGCGCTAGCAGGGAGGCAACCCATGCAATTTGTTGTAATTTATTTTTCATATTTTGTGAACTTTTTAATTTTGTGTGTTATTTTTGTAGGGAAAGGCACAAACGAAGCATTTTAAGACAGAAGGAATTTGTGTTTGGCAATCAAAGAAGAGAAACAATTCATTAGCGAAGACTGAGTAATGAATAAAATCTTGAGACGCATCCTAATGGATTTATATAATAAGCGAGTGGCGTATTGCATACACAATTCCGTTGCCTTAATTATTGCTTTGATTCGCTTTTCTGTTGTAATTATCTTTATTTTCGTAGACAGGATCCAGATTTTTTGACCTTTCACGATTTGTTTTGTTGTTTAGCTAACAATCGTCCTTTGGAAGATACTTCTGCTATTATTACTCACCCTTTTTCAGGTACTATAAATTCAACCCGTCATTGCACTTTGAAGTCATCCTAATTTGAGAAAGAAATACATAGAAAAATGGAAGCCACTTCAAGAAGACGAGTTGAAAACATCTGTGTGTTTTGTGGTAGTACTGTTGGTACTAAACCACAATACATAGAAGCAGCACAGGAATTGGGTCGAGTCTTAGCCGCAAGGAATATGCATTTAATATATGGCGGAGGCAATCTCGGACTTATGGGGATTGTTTCAAAAGCCGTACAGGAGGGAGGCAGTCATGTTTTGGGAATCGTCCCAAAACCCTTGGCAGAGGCAAATCTTATTGGATCATCAAACGGAGAGGAACTAATCGTATCAGGTATGTCTGAACGTTTGGTAGAAATGATTACCGTGCTGATGCTTTTATTGCTTTGCCAGGTGGTTTGGGTACATTAGAGGAAATTTTTATTGTATTATCTTGGGCGAACCTGAACATACACCAGAAACCAATTGGACTACTCAATGTTGATGGATTTTATGATTTTCTTTGTGTGTTTCTTGATGATGCTCGGAGAAATGGGTTCGTGTCAAAACCTATGAAAGAACTCCTCTTCACTGCCAGACTTGCTCCGGATCTAATAGACCAACTCATAGCCTATGAACCACAAGTTGACCCTATCCTATCAAAGATAAATTGGTCTGAGGACGATCGTGGTAAGAGGCGTCGAATTAATCTGGATCTTAACCTTTAATTTCCTGTAGATTTCAGCTAACCAGGTACAACCTTCTATCTCTCCTTTTACTGTTTAAGACATTGGGGACAATGTCTCATTTAGATTTGGGGGAGGGATTTAGTTGATTAGTACCTTGTTTTTAGTTTGTATGTTGTTTTTATTTTTAGTCCAAAATTTTTCGAAAAATACAAAAAAATTGAAAAATTTTCAAAAATTACAAAAAAATTTTGCATTTTCGTATTCCTGTTTTGACTAAAAAGGTGAAATTGGTAAAAGATAGCTGAGTAAGGAGTTTTTCACTCCTGATACGTATCGCAAACCATTTATTTTGAACAAGTTAATTTTTGTTTATTTCCTTTTAAATTATTTAATTTGTGAATTCTCCATAATCTGACTAAAATGAATCTTCATATGTTCAGTTGACAGGTATTATGAATTTACATGGAACATACAGTCATGAGCTAAAATTGAAAAGTTTGTAATATTCCGTACTAAAGTTTAATTGGAGGAAGCATCTCTAAATAGTGATGGAGTAAAAAAAAAAAAAAAAAAAAAAAAAAAACGTCCGAGATCCGAGTTATTAAGTCTGTAAGGGTGTTTTAACACCTAGTGCCCTAAAACCAACTGGTTTGGGAGTCACTGGCCCAAAGCTCGTTACATGGATCGAAGATGCTGCAAAAATATAAATATCTGAAGTCTGAGTAATTAAGTTCGTAGGGGTGTCTTAACACCTGGTGCCATAAAGCCAACTGGTTTGGGAGCCACCGACCCAAAGCTCGCTACATAGACGGAAGGTATTGTATATAAATAAAAAATAGAGAAAAAATCAAAGAAAAAAATCAGAAAAATCAAAAAATTATTCCATTGCTACAAAAAATGTGTGAAATCTGATAGAACTTTAGGACAAAAATATTACTCTCTTATCAACTGCACTTATGACTGTTGTGGGCAAAAAAATGAGTTGATTAATATTTTGTTAGCTGTGTATATGAAGAATGGTAAAAATAATCGGAGAATTTACTTATTCGGTAATTTAGAAAGAAACAAAACAACTAGTAACTTGGAGTAGAATTTTCACCTGATTAGTCACTAACTTTCTTTATTTTCTTTTCGCTTGTCTTTTTGCTTTTGTGTGCATTAGTTTTATTACCTTTTTACTTTTGTAAAATGTTTGTGGGTATCATTGCTGTAAACCCTCACGAGACTACACTCGTCCACTAGGGACACCTAGGGGTTTAAAGGCTTGTTGCATACGCTAAATGCAACCGTGATCCCTACGAAAGTGGCTTAGTTAAATTTTATTTTCATGTTATTTTCTGTTTTGCTCGAGGACTAGCAAAATGTTAGGTTTGGGGGTGTGATGAGTGATATTTATACCACTATTTCCCACTCATTTGACCTAATGTTTTGTATTGTTTCTCGAGATTTATGAACGTTTTGATGTGTTTTGTTGTTATTTTGCAGATAAATAAAGTTTGGACAGCACTGGAAGCAATTTGGGGCAAATCCGGACAAAAATGCACCAACTGGAATATTTCAGTCTTCAGCGCGTCGCGCCGCGAATAGCCTTGGCATCGCGACGCCCAGCCTGCGCCGAAATTGCTAAAATGCGCCGGGTCCACAAAATCAGAATCTGAGAAAAGTTGACTTTGCTAACTTGCGCATGCCACGTGTCACCATCACATCGGAGATGCTAAAATGCGCCGTGCCACGTGTCGAAATCTCATTGCTCGGACGGCCACCGCCCAACGTGTCATCCCACGTGTCGCCACATCATCGTCCACATCAGCAGCCACGTCAGCAAGTCAACCGAGTCAACATGCCACGTCGTCATAAGCCAGTCAGCGTGACACGTGTCAACATCTCATTCGTCCGACGGCCGCCGCCCCACGTGTTGCCACGTCGCCTTCCACATCATCAGCATGACGCAAGCAATGACGTCATGAACAGTTGACACGTCAGCATGACGTAAGCAATGACGTCATGAACAGTGCCACGTCAGCGGATCAGATTGAGTCAACGAAACCAGCAAGTGACACGTGTCACTGTAGCGCGCGTCGCGACGCTGGTCGCGCGGCGCGACGCGCGCACCCCATCGAAGCCTATAAATTCAGAACCCGATTTCAGAAATTTGTATCCCATCCTCTCTCTTCAATTCCTTCTAAAGAGAGAGTTTCTCTCTCTAAAAGTCTTTAGTTTTTACTTTTTTTTACTTTTGTAAATAAATTTTAATTACTTTTTGTAATAATAGTAATTTTATTTTTACTTTTTACTTTCTTTTACAGTTTTTACTATTTACTATTTACTTTTTACAGTTTTTACTATTTACCGTGATGCGGTAATTTCTTTATGTTCGGGTGAAAGGTAATTTCTTTTACTATTACTATTTAGATTTATCTCCCTTAAAAATAATATATTTACTATTTAAATTGGACTTAATCAGGATACCGCCAGATTGGTCGGTGGGTAATAAAACATATATTCCGCCTTTATGGCTGGTTATTTTGGTTCCCCTTTATGGCTGGTTATTTTGGTTCCGCCTTTATGGCTGGTTATTTTGGTTCCGCCTTTATGGCTGGTTGATATTAATCACAAGTTTATATATTATTTTAATGGGAGATATCTAAATAAGTAGTAGTAGTAGAAATAATTCCTTTTACCTTAACATTTTATTTTATTTTACTTTTCAGTATTTTTATTTTATGTCTTTTATGTTTTTATTAGTCCTAGTTATGTGTTAGTTATCTAGGGGTTGTGATAACTTTTAATATCACTAGTTTATAAGGGATTATTTTATAGTTTGGGTAATTTATAAGTTTACTTATTAAGTCTTAAGCTTAATGCTTCTTATTGTCTGATCACCAATAAGATTGAAATGGTAAATCTAAAATGAACTAGACATAGGGATTTTAGGTTTCAGCCTTAGACTTAATAGCCCACGATCTTCCTTGAGGATAGATAACCCTTTAATAGATTTCCTTACAGGATAGGAATATACCTGTCGGGCGGGGGTAGCCATAATTGGAACTTAGACTTAATGAATCCAGGTAATGTGGTTGACATAGGAATATGTTCAATTGGGTTATACTGGGTATTTGTAGTTGACCATCGGAAGAGGCTTTTACATAATTTAGTGTTCCAGGTTAGTAAACTGATTTATTACACAAACATAAAATAATCACTTCATCTTTTAAATAATATTAAAAGAAATCACAACCTTAAGAACTTTGTGTCTTTTATTTTCCTTAGTATTTTCTTTTATCTTTTATTTATTTATTTAGCAAATCTTCATTCAACCAAATCAATCAAGCAATCAATTCCATTCTCCCTTTTAATTAGATATTTGTAATTAAATAGATTCAACAATTAATAACAACAGTAGGAATTAAGTCCTCGTGGGATCGATATTTTTATACTACTTGAACGATACGTGCGCTTGCGTTATACGTGTGTGTTTACGCCGGTCAGTTGCGTAGTCCGGGGTGTCCTGGATCCTTAGGTGGGTTCATAGCCTCCCTACTTTCAAGGCTCCCTTCAGGCTTCCCTGGGCTCAGGGATTCATACCCTCTGACTTCGAGTACCATATTCTGGTATCTTTCAATAAATATTTTCAAGGTTCATCGTCTCCTTGTTTCATAAGTCTTAGTTCTCCAATTGTCTTTCTGGGGACGCAAGCCCCTTTGAAGTGCCGTATGAATGACTTTCTGAGTTGTGTGAAGCTGCTGATGCTTCTTGGGGCTAGGCTTCTATACCATAGGATGGCCGGTCCGGCTAGAGTTAAGGGGAACACTTTGCAAATGGCGTCCCCTGTTACCCCTTGTACCTCCATTAGTAGGACGAAGCCTTCGATGTGGGTTTTGGGATCGGTATGGCCCTTGTATGGCGCCATGGTTGGCATGCTGAATCTTTTTGGGAATTTTTCTGACCTTATTTCTTCTGTGATGGGGGACTCATCTTTACCGTCCCGGGCATCTCCTATGTCTGTATTGGGGAATACTCCCCATTTGGCGAGCTCCTCCCGTAACCAAGATTTCATGCTGCTGTCTTTGGTTCCATGCCGCCTCTTGCGGTTTCCTCTCTTTCTGTTGTCTTGGGCGTGGTGCTTCTCAGGTCCGGTATCTTTCCGCACTCTTTCGTCATATTCTTTCCCTCTTCTCCTGGTGTTGTGAGGGCTATCATAGGAGGAGTCTGGTGACGATTTGTCATCCTCTTCCTCCCACATGTCCTCAGTTTGGGAATATTTCTGCACCACCACAGATCTTACCCAGTAGGGGCCCCTCCTCCGGGGTCTGTCGTCCTCACTTGTATCAATAATTCTTTCTCCCTCTGCTATTTCGTTCCTTCGTCGGCTAATCCCGGTCCCGTTGTGCGCTCCTTCTATCTTTTCCAACCGGTCTACTATGGGTTTTAGCAGGGTTTGATTTTCCTCCCTTTCTTTCCTTAGGTTCTCTTCGATATTCTCCATCCAATCTGCAGCCGAGCTCCCTGATGATCGGTGGTTTCTGCCTTCCGCCATTGTCTTATTACGTGAGTTTACTTTTTGTTCACTTCCCCACAGACGGCGCCAACTGTTGACGGTTGATTTTGGTCTCAGGGCAATATGGGAATATCACTCCCGAGGTAATCCTCCTTCAATAGTGAATTTGTTTGGTTATGGGGGACCAAAGGCAAATTTAGCGGAAAACAGATAAATACACCAATTAACAAGGGGATTTAACGTGGTTCGGTGGATTTGGATCCGACCTACGTCCACGGACACAAACATGATGATACTTTTATTATTCAAACACGCTTTTCAGATCTCTTTTTGTTTTTACAAGTCAGAGCTTGATGATTCTGATGCCTTTTACACATACTCTACCCTTCTATTTATAATAGTACAGAAGTCAGATTCCTATTTGTATAAGAATTCTTCAGTCGAAACCATCTTCTCCTCTTGCACGGATTTCTAATTTAATACTGTATTTATTTCTTGTATCCTATTAAGATGCTGATTCATCTCCTTTCCTTATGAAAGTAGGATAATGTTATCCATCTCCCTGTGGAAATATGATGTTTCTTCTTCTGGAACGTCTTTGCTACATGCTCGGTCTTTATGAGGTCGGTCATAAAGATCATTTGCACTGAGAATGCTTATACCGTTCTAAAAAGTGTCTGGTCATATTAACCCAAGTGCTCGGTAACCGATCATAATATGCTCGGTCTGAAACCAAAAATGTGATCGGTCTCTAAGCGTTGTGGTGGGTCTAAAACCGCAAGGTGTTTGGTTCCTTATTGCCAAGTGGTCGGGTCGGCTTTAACGATCTCACCTAAGGAGGGAATTACCCTTCTGTCCTCGTCGTGCTGCTTTAAATATCATAATGTCTGAAAACACCATCAATATATATATATATATATATATATATATATATATATATATATATATATATATATTATAAAGTACAATGGTGTGGGAGGGAAAAGAAGGCAACCAATGGTTAGGATTAAGAGAGATAATGTATCTAAATGCTATCTTTATGTGGCTTAATTGGCGGCTCAAATCATTTTATTATAATCTAATGGCTGATAAAGAATCATTCTATTATAAAATCTCTATAAAAATGGAAAATGAAAACTACCAAATAAATTAAATAATAAAATCATTTAATTAAAAAATAAAATCATTTCATGATAGAATATCTCTGAAAATTAACAGATAAATTAAATAACATAATCTTAATCTCTCTGTAAATTCTATAACATCGTGCCGGAGGCACGGATAATATCTAGTATATATTATAAAGCATAATAATATGGGTCATTTAGCGAATGAAAAAGAAGACAATCAATAGTTAGGATTAAGAGAAATAATATATTCAAAGACCTATGTTTATGTGGCTTAATTGACTGTTGTTTATGTGGCTTAATTGACTGTTCAGATCCTTTTATTATAATATAATGTCAGATAACAAATTCTTTCATTATAGAATCTATCTCAAATAGACAATTGTAGGTCATCAAACAGATCAAAGAACAAAATTCTTCTGTTATAAAATCTGTTGTAAATTCCTCAAATTCATTAAATATGATATGTATATGTATATGTATATCATTGGAATTTTCAAGGGGTGTATGGGAGGTTGCAATCCTTGGAGGGTTGCAACCCACCCCAAGGGGTGCCGTATTGGCACCCCTCCATGCCTTATAAAAGAAGGCTTTTATTCCAAATGAGATAGACAGAAGATATACAACTATTATCCAATAACTTAAAAAGGCATTGTTGTTTTCTTTGTTTTGAGAGAGAGATCCACCATTTTGTATCCTAGTTCAAACACTTGTTAAGGAGTGCTCCTTGAACAAGTAGAATCCAAGTAATCCTGTGAGAACGTTGGCAAAACGAATCCGTAAAGCACATGTGACGGTGCCAATAAGTTCTTAAGGACAGAGATCATCTCGACTTGGACGATTGAATCGGGTTTTTCTGGTTCTTATTATTTTAGGGTTTTATTGCATCTAGATCTACTATTGGATGTTTGATCTGACTGATTTGCATGTTTATATTATTGTTTAATGACACTAATTTGCCCACAATCTTAAGAACTTACTGCTCTAGTGTTATTAGGTAGTAATTCGCATGTTAGGGTTTGTATATTTTCTGTAAAATACGAACTGTGCATGAAAAAACCGTAGGGCGTTCGAACGCCCGACGCACGCGAAGGCAAAAATCTGAAAATTCGTAAGAATGTTCGAACGCGTCTTCAAACGCAACTCGAACGCAAGCCTTCTGCCTTAGAACGTTCGAACGCGTCCTGAACGCTATACGAACGTGAACTCTCTGGAATCATTCTGTTCGAACGCGTTCTCGAACACTATACGAACGTGAACTCTCTGGAATCATTCCGTTCGAACGCGTTCTCGAACGTTATACGAACGTGAACTCTCTAAAAACATTCCGTTCGAACGCGTTATCAAACGCTACACGAACGTGAACTCTCTGGAAACACTTCGTTCGAACGCGTTAGCAAACGTAACACGAACGCACACACACTGGACAGTCTCGTTCGAACGTAGATACGAACGTGACACTAACGATTTTGTCCTGGAAGTATCATAAATTACAAACTTTAATTAATATTAACTTGGTTAGTCATATACTGTAAACACATTAATCTTGGTAGTATAGATTTAAGTTATTATTAAGTTGTTCAATTATCACAAGCATACACATAGTGATAAAGTTGAAATTGATTGGTTGTTGCATAATTGGTTGAGAATTTAAAGTGTAATTTTTCACAAGTAATTCCATCCAATCTTGATTGACATATATATCTACACTTATCGTATTAATTGTACTATTGGAAAAGTGCAAATCTGGGTTGTGAATTGCTAAAAGATCCTATTGGAAAAAGTGTTCAAACAATATTCGTTCATTCAATTTTCCTTAAGTATCTTTAGTTGAAATTCAAGGACTTGTGTTTATTGGAACTTTCATCCATTAGAACAACAAGTGACTACCATTCGTTGATCATTGTGCAATTTGTCTTTCGTAGACTGATTGAACCATGTTGATTTCCAGTTACAAATGGCTAGCGGAAATATCACGGTACCGGTCTCTCACAGAGAAAAGCCGGAGAAATTTGGTGGGGTAAATTTCAAACAGTGGCAGAGAAAAATGTTGTTCTACCTGACAACTCTTCAGTTGGCTAAATTCCTCAAAGATCCTCCGGGTCCTGTGGAGGGTGAATCTGAATTGGCCAAGGAAGAGCGAGAACAGACTTGGATGTCTGGAGACTTCTTATGCAAGAACTACCTTTTGGGTGGTCTTGAAAATACCCTGTACAATGTGTACCAAGGCATGACTTCTGCGAAGGTTCTCTGGGAATCTCTCGAGAAGAAGTACAAAACCGAAGATGCCGGACAAAAGAAATTTGTCGTGGGTAGGTTCCTGGACTACAAGATGGTAGATTAAAGGACGGTGATGTCTTAGTTGGGTGAACTGCAATTGATCATTCATGAAATACTAGATGAGGGAATAAAACTCTGTGAGATGTTTCAAGTTGCCGCTATAATTGAAAAGTTGCCTCCATCATGGAAGGACTTCAGGAGCTATCTGAAACACAAAAAGAAGCAGATGAGCCTTGAAGACCTCAGTGTTCGATTGAGAATCGAGAAGGACAACAGGATGTCCGAGAAGGCCAGCTACAAGACTCTGGAGTCTAAAGCCAACATCATTGAAGGTGTATAGGGTAGCAAAAAGAGAAAGAACAGTGGAGCTGACTCTGGGAACAAGAAGTTCAAGGGAAAATGCTACAACTGTGGAAAGAGCGGTCATATGTCAAAGGACTGCAGGAACAATAAGTCTCAGGACAAAGGCAAGAAATAGAAATATGAGGCCCATGTTACTGAAGGTGAGCAGCTGGCTGATGATATCTCAGAGATGGAACTATCAGCAGTGGTAACCGAAGCCAACATAGTTGGGAATCCGAGAGAATTGTGGGTAGACACTGATGCTACTCGTCATATCTGTGCAGATAGTAAGATGTTTTCCATGTACCAGAAGGTCGATGGCGGTGATCATCTGACAATGGGAAACTCGTCTACCTCTCAGGTGGTTGGACAAGGCACAGTGGTTCTGAAGATGACATCCGGAAATGAGCTAACATTGAAGAATGTACTGCACATTCCAGATATTCGGAAGAACTTGGTCTCGGGATCTCTTCTTAGTAAGGCTGGTTTTAAGCTTGTATTTGTTTCTGACAAGTTTGTAATGACTAAGAATGATATGTATGTAGGAAAATGATACCTAACTGAGGGTCTTTTCAAGATAAATGTAATGACTGTTAATCGTGCTATTAATAAAGCTAGTTCGTCTGCTTATATTATTGTGTCACAAAATGTATGGCATGAGAGGTTAGGACATGTTAATTATGATACCATGCGTAAATTAATTAACATTAACCTTATACCTAAATTTGCAATTGATAGCCAACATAAGTGTGAAGCATATGTTGAAGCAAAAATGCATAGAATATCATTTCATTCAATAGAACGCAATTCTGAACCGCTAGAACTTGTACATACTGATGTATGTGACATGAATATTGTGCAAACAAGAGGCGGTAAAAAGTACTTTGTCACTTTTATCGATGACAACACAAGATTCTGCTACGTGTACTTGCTGAGAAGCAAAGAAAGCTTTGTACACTATAAGAGCGAAGTTGAAAATCAACTTGGCAAGAAAATCAAAAGAATCAGGAGTGATAGAGGTGGTGAATACGTTTCACCATTCGGTGAATATTATTCTGTGCACGGAATTATTCACGAAACCACTGCTCCTTATACTCCTCAACAGAACGGAATTGCGGAGCGCAAAAACCGAACGTTGAAGGAAATGATGAACGCCATGTTGACAAGTTCGAGTCTACCCCAGAACTTGTGGGGGGAAGCCTTACTTTCCGCGAACTACGTTCTGAACAAGCTTCCTCACAGAAGACTAGACAAGACACCATATGAATTGTGGAAATGTTTCGTACCTTCCTACAAATACCTCAAAGTGTGGGGGTGTCTTGCCAAAGTAATGGTTCCTAAACCTAAGAAGGTTAGAATAGGACCCAAAACTGTTGACTGTATATTCATTGGATATGCTCACAACAGTAGTGCGTATCGATTCTTGGTACACAAGTCGGAGATTCCTGACATCAATCCAAATATGATAATTGAGTCAAGGAATGCGATATTTTTTGAAGAGACGTTTCCTTGTAAGGAAAGACAAATAACTGGGTCTCTCAAAAGGACAATTGACACTGTCAAGGATAGTGATCAGGTTGACCTAGAATTAGATAAACGTGTTAATACTGAGACAATTGAGCCAAGACGTAGCAAAAGAGCTAGAACGTCTAAGTCGTTTGGTCCCGATTTTCTGACATACATGTTAGAAAATGAGCCTCAAAGCTATAAAGAAGCCATGTCTTCTCCTGAGGCACCTCTTTGGAAAAAGGCGATAAACAGTGAGATTGATTCAATCCTACAGAACCATACTTGGGAGTTGGTTGATCTTCCACCAGGTTGTAAGCCGCTGGGCTACAAATGGATATTCAAAAGGAATATGAAAACGGATGGATCAATAGATAAGTACAAGGCTAGACTTGTCATAAAATGTTATAGACAAAAGGAAGGTCTTGATTACTTTGACACATATTCACCAGTGACTCGTATCACATCGATAAGAATGCTCATAGCCATAGCAGCTATATTTGTCTTGAAATACATCAAATGGATGTAAGGACGGCATTCTTGAATGGTGAATTGGATGAAGAATTTACATGGAACAACCAGAAGGGTTTAGTGTTCCTGGACAAGAACAGAAGGTGTGCAAACTTGTAAAATCCTTGTACGGATTAAAACAAGCACCGAAACAATGGCATGAGAAATTTGACAAAGAAATGTTGTCAAATGGGTTCAAAACCAATGAGTGTGATAAGTGTGTGTACACCAAATCAACTCAATAAGGATATGTCATTGTGTGTCTCTATGTAGACGATATGCTGATAATTGGTAGTAATCATGTAATGATTCAGTCTACAAAAAAACGTGTTATCCAGCAGATTTGATATGAAAGATATGGGGATAGCTGATGTGATCCTAGGAATAAAGATTTCTAGGACATCATACGGATATATATTATCACAGACTCATTATATTGAGAAGATACTCGATAAATATATCAAAGGGGATCTAAATGTGGCTATAACCCCTGTAGACCTAACTCTTCATTTATCAAAGAATACTGGTTCAAGTATATCGCAATTAGAGTATTCAAGAATCATCGGAAGTCTGATGTATCTCACGAATTGCACACGACCTGATATCGCTCAAGCTGTGAATCGGCTAAGCAGATATACGAGCAATCCAGGACATAACCACTGGAAAGCCATAGTAAGAGTTTTGAGGTATCTGAGAGAAACTTCAAAATATGGGCTACATTACGAGAGATATCCTGCTGTACTAGAGGGATACAGCGATGCTAAATGGATATCTGATACGGTAGATTCCAAATCCACGAGTGGATTTGTTTTCACACTTGGTAATGCAGCCGTGTCATGGAAATCCTCGAGGCAAACATGTATTGCCCGGTTTACTATGGAATCAGAGTTCATAGCGTTAGACAAAACAGCGGAAGAAGCAGAATGGCTTAGAAACTTCCTGGAGGATATTCCTAGTTGGCCCAAACCGGTACCAGCGATTAGCATACATTGTGATAGCCAATCGGCAATTGGGAGAGCCCAAAATACAATGTATAATGGTAAGTCTCGACACATACGTCGGAGACATAATACCATACGTCAACTTCTCTCAAGTGGCATAATAACGATCGATTATGTTAAGTCGAAGGAAAACCTAGCGGATCCACTAACTAAAGGTTTACCTCGAGAGCAAGTTGAGAAGTCATCGAGGGGAATGGGCTTGAAGCCTATAATTTAAGAATTGTCATTGTGGAAACCCAACCTATCTGACTGGAGATCCCAAGATCTAGGTTCAAAAGGGACAACAGAAACTTTGTGCAATGCAAAACAAGCACTGAAGAGTTTCGTACTCTTTCCCATTCCGATAATGACGCTGAGTGCTGTCTGTCATTGGTTAGGATAAGCTAAGGCTTTTAATGATCACTATATTAGGAGATGAGTCCTAATTGGGGTAAAGACAGATTACCTCTTCATAGTAGATCACCTATTTCAAGTAAGAAGTGAGGCCGCGTCCATGGGAACCTTTAAAGGCGGGTTACCCTAAAGTGCTTGATGAATCCAGGACCGTTGTTCAGGGCCAAAATGAACACAACCGTAGAACGGGAAAATGGTCGAATTAAAGCTGTGTGTGGCAATTGTCTTGGTTTACACCAACGGCAGAACAGTTCAAGACTATAGGTCACTGGTTTGCCAAGTAAATCCGATTGTCATTCACTAGGAAAGGTTCAAGGCGAAAGCTACCTCTTTCGATGCAGCTTTAGCTCACGGTATCTCTCTCACGTGCCTGAATGAATATTTGAAGAATTGTGGGGGATTGTTGTAAATTCCTCAAATTCATTAAATATGATATGTATATGTATATGTATATCATTGGAATTTTCAAGGGGTGTATGAGAGGTTGCAATCCTTAGAGGGTTGCAACCCACCCAAGGGGTTCCGTATTGGCACCCCTCCATGCCTTATAAAAGAAGGCTTTTATTCCAAATGAGATAGACAGAAGATATACAACTATTATCCAAGAACTTAAAAAGGCATTGTTGTTTTCTTTGTTTTGAGAGAGAGATCCACCATTTTGTATCCTAGTTCAAACACTTGTTAAGGAGTGCTCATTGAACAAGTAGAATCCAAGTAATCCTGGGAGAACGTTGGCAAAACGAATCCGTAAAGCACCTGTGACGGCGCCAATAAGTTCTTAATGACAGAGATCATCTCGACTTGGACGATTGAATCAGGTTTTTCTGGTTCTTATTGTTTTAGGGTTTTATTGCATCTAGATCTACTATTGGATGTTTGATCTGACTGATTTGCATGTTTATATTACTGTTTAATAACACTAATTTGCCCACAAAATCTATCTGAAAATTACCAAATAAATCAAAAAGAACGGGATACTTTCATTATAAAATCTATCTGAAAATAAGATAAATTTTATAACACCGTACTTACAAGCAATATGTAGTGTGTATATATATCTATATATATATATATTTCAAAACGTACCTGGTCAATATAAATTTGTCATATTGCGTGACAAATTTGTTAAAAAGTTCTATCAAGTCTTCCGTTAATATTACATAATTACCCCCAGATTAAATCAAAGAACATTTAAATATAAGGGAAATGATGTCTAATCATTTTAGATATTAGGATAATACCGTTTTACTCCATCAAGTTTTGAAAATAAAATCTAGTCATTACAGTTTTATAAAATATAAATTTTAGTATCTGTCATTAATTATTTTTGTTAATATCTATATTAACACAAATAAAATAAAAAATGACATAAAATTAACGAAAAATATTTAACAAATCTCGGTAGGAATAGAGACCCGTGGGATATGATACGGTAGAGGCAGATAAATGAATAATTTTTTATATTCATTTGAATGAATCCGATACGGATATTGATATTCTATTGTAAAATCCCGGTATAAATGGGGAATCGTAAGACCCGATACGTTATAGACGGGTAAGGATATAATTTTCATATTCGTTGAGAAATACATATATTTTGATATCCTAATATCATATCTGACCTATTATCCCCACGAATTAAAAATTATATTTTTAAAATTTAAGATATTAAAGTTTACAACCTAAAAGATAATTTTGACAATTAAAAAAGATGAAAGGAAATTTCCAGGAAGTTGCCATGGATACAGGTTTGATATAACAATATTTGTCATCGAGGATTAAAGATTGTATTTTCAAAAATGATAAAGATTAAAATATAATTACGATAAATATCAGGACGATTAAAAAAAGATGAAAGGAAATTTCCAGGAAGCTGCCATGGAGTTGAAGTTTCCTTCACTCCCTCCATTTAACCGCTCTGCTTTCCCATCGATTCAACATTCCCTTCTCTTCCTCCTCTTCTTTAAACGAAACACACACACTCTCTCTCTCTCTTATTGTTTTTTATTTTTATTTTTATTTATTTTCTTTTTATTATCTTCACGTTTCTGGTATGAAGATTATCGAGAAGCTCACCTCGAAACGTTTCTTACCGTCTCGGTTCAAGGGAAACCGGACAGCCGTTTCGCGTTTAGACGATCCATCGTCGTTTAGCTCCAATACGACGTCGTTGTCGTCTTCTTCTTATTCGTCATCCGATTCGTCAACACGCAAGCCCGGGACGACTACCACGAATGTTTTGCCCGAAACATCGGCCGACTGGTCCGATATCTCCGCCGATTTGCAATACGAGCTTTTCCAGGCGTTTAGGTTGCTCGACAGGGACAACGATGGCGTGGTATTGAGAAGCGAGCTGGAGGCGCTCTTGATCCGGCTCGGAGCCGAGCCGCCGACGCAGGATGAGCTGTCGTTGATGCTGAGCGAGGTGGATCGCGACGGCGACGGGTGCATAACCCTAGAGGCGCTGATGAGCCGAGTCGGGAACTCGGCTTGCGAGCCGGCTTGCGAGCCGGAGCTCAAAGAGACGTTCGATTTCTTCGACACGGATCACGACGGTAAAATCACAGCGGAAGAATTGCTGCATGTTTTTACGTCCTTGGGAGACGAGGGGCTCACGTTAGACGAGTGCCGGCGCATGATAGCGTTAGTTGATAAAAATGAGGATGGGTTCGTGTGCTTCGAGGACTTTTCAAGGATGATGGAGTTGCAAAGATGATTCGTCTAATAGATGATGATGATGATGTTGATGTGATATAAAATCTCAGTTCTCAACTTTTGCTTTCTTATACATATAAGAATATTCTCAAATATATTATTATTTTCTCTTTTTTTTCTATCCATTTTTTTTTTTTGGCTCTTCAGAATAAGTTATTAATTATTATTATCAGAAATAATTTATTAATTATTTTCAGGGAGCCATCTAAATTAAAATAATTTTGATTTGATTCTATAAAATTAAAGAATATCTTTTTTTTTTTTATAAAAAATAAATATAATGATAATGTTGCAAAGGAAATAAATTTTGAAGTAAAATGTCATTCTTTCTCAAAATCTCCACTCTCCATAAAGAAAAAACACACACAATAAACTGATACCGCTTAAGAAGATAAAAATGCATAAGGCATCATTATTAGTAATTATTGGCAGTGAAATAAAAATTGATTTTGTCAAGGATAAAATAAAATTATTTTATTAATAAAATCAATTTTTCATTGATTTGAATATATTTTAATAAATTTACGAATTAAAGAATTGCGACTTCTCAGCTTATTTATATGCGCCCTCATATAATGCTATAACCAAATATTTTAAAATATAAAAATGTTGGATTTTGTACTTAAAACATTTTGAGTAATTTGAGAATATGTCTGGATGATAAATGAGAGGAAAAAATAATAAACATATGATTATAAAAACTAAACATAAAATACATGTACAATTTAATTTTAATAGCATAATAAATGTGTATGTTAAGGAATATGGAATCAATATTTAAAATAGATAAATTCATATAGAGTGAATTCAAGACTTCTTTTCATTATCTAACCGTGTACATTTATCACACTACACAAATGAGAGAGATTTGTCTTTGTGAAGCCACCCAAATGCAACAAACAAAACGATAATGAAATCCAAATTAAGAATCTTAGTTTTGGAATAACTCAAACCTGCACAGATAGTACACATTATATCTGCCTCAAGTGATAGAAATCTTTAATTTCCGATATTCAGGGTGCGTTTCGTAGAATATTTGGTCTCAATGGATAGAAATATGTAGTTTCGGATATTTAAAGTGTGTTTGGTAGAGAGTATTATATGAAGAGAATTAATTAATTTATAAATTATGAAATAAATGTTATAAAAACTAATATCAAAAAATAATATTATGATTTTATAAATATTAACATTAATATTAAAAAATATATTTAATGAAGTGAAGTATTTTAATTGACATTAACGCCAGCGAAATGTTGACCCCGACCGACCCTTACAAATTTCGATGGATCATTTTTATATACTCAAGTTAAAAGAAATGTCGAAAATAGGGGCGGTTTGGCGTGAAGTAGGGTAAAAGGAACATGACTTTCTTTTCTGACTCTTTAATTAGTCATTGATAATGATAATAACTAGATGATTGGTTTGATTAAAATTATTAATTAATAAAAGTATTCGAAAGGATTTGGGATCTTTAATTTTTTATCACATTTTTTTTGGTTATTAAAATGATAAATAATGAAAACTAGCTAAATATATGAGATATGTTTGTCTTGTTTTTTTTTTTTTGTTTAAAAATATAAAATTCATTCATAAATAAAAACATTGCACATGATGTAAATACACGGTCATATAAAAATATAAGGCTAAAGTCTAGTCATGACAAAGTTTGACAACATAAACTCTATACAATGTGTATTCCCATAACCAATCAAAATTCGAATTCACACCTAATTTATTGTGGCTTTAAATGATTTTCAGATCCGACCTGATTTAAAAATAAAAGAAAATTAATAAGAGAAAAATAATTAAATATTTAAATTCGGGCCCTTAAATTTTATCAAAAAGTAAGACACTAAAATTTTATTAAAAAATAGAGATTTTATACGGTGACCTGTGCTAACTATTCTTCGAGACCGCCCTTGTAATACTTACGACTCAAAATTAGTTAAAATATTAATTTTGATTTGAATATTATTACTATTATATTGTTTAGGTAGACGGAAAATCAGATATTATTATAAAGATGGTGGTTCTTTATCTTGTTTGTATTTCACCTGTTCATCCATATAATGATGATAGAGTGAGACGTTAGCTCTTTATGATGCATCAAAGAAATTGTAGGAAATTTTTCTTCGTAGTTCTTGATTGAAGGAGTGCTCTTTGATCAAGAAGTCACCAAGAATCATGAGAGAATATTAGCCACATATGAGTAAGTGTACCGATGCAGTACTAATAAGTTCTTAAGGAAAGAGTCGGTTTGGTGTAAGTCTCTTTCCATTTTACACATTGTCAAAAATCTACGGTTTGTCTAAATTATTTTGGTTTATGTTTATGTTAGTATTTACATATTCACTTGTATGAAAAATTGTGCATGATCTAATACACAACACAAATCCCGCCAACACAAATGTCTCGTTTGGTATAATTTTTTAAATATAATTTCTTGAATTAGAGTTTTTGGCAAAATATTTTTAGTTAATTGATTATCAATAAGAATTTTTTTTTAATGTTATGTTATGAAATGAATGAAATAATTTTGTGAAATAAAATAAGGGTTTCTAGATAATTTATCTCTTTAAAAAAAATTATAACTTCTACTCCTAAAAATTCAAGTTTTAAGTTTTCACTAATAGAAGTAAAATAATTTTTTAATTCCTAAATTTTTTTATTTAAATACAAACAAACACAGTAAAAAATTTTGAAATACGCTTTTGGGTTTTGGCAATAAAAGAATTATTTTACCTATAGTAAAAGTTATACTAAACAAGCACCAAATATTTTATTACGAGTAATAATACACATCCTCAATTTTTTTTAAAAAAAAAACTATATAATCAATAATTTGATTAGAAATGGCAATCAACCGAGATAGGTCAGATAATGTCAATTCATATCATGTCTTAATTATAGATTCAAAATAAAAAATTATCTCAAATCACATATCGATTTATTGATCAAAACTAAAAATACTCTCGAATTTCGACCCGATAATTTTTAGTGAGACCCATTTGAGCAACGGCCCAAATCGTATGGAAGCCCGTTAACTGCAGCAGCAGACTCTCATGCTTCACCTTCAAGAACGTTGCAGTCTGCAGAAGTGTAGGGTTTCAGCTTCTCTTTTTCTCACTCACAAATGTTTTTGCAACTCAAAAGAATCAATGCATTGAATCTCAGGCTTTCAATTTCTTTCAGAATGTTTTCAACAACCACCACTCAACTCTTAAACCCACCAAAACCCTTATCAAAAACCCAGCTCAAAGCCCTAGTCCTCGCCCAATTTTCCCGCGGACGCTTCTCCAATCTCCTCCAAAACGTCGTCGCTCTGCCCTCTGTTCTCCTCACAGCCTCCCTCAACCTCATCAAAAACCCCCCACGACAATGCCCCCGACTCCATTGGGTCTCTCAATGCAGTCTCAAACTACTTCTCGGTTCAAGAAATGGGTCGCGAGCTTATCGAAAACCGGTTCGATATCCAATCATGTTGTGTCAAAATCAGCAGCAAAGGTGATCATGATCCTTTGGTTTTGCCCAATTTGAAATTGAAAGTCTTGATTGAAGCTATAAGAATTGTGTTAGAAATTGTTTATGATGAACGTTTTGTCACATTTTCTTATGGGGGTCGTGTGAATATGGGTAGGCACACTGCAATTAGGTACCTTAAAAACTCTGTAGAAAATCCCAGTTGGTGGTTTGTTGTCTCGTTTAATCGCAGGAAGTTTGATAATCATAAGGTTGATAAGTTGTGTTTATTTATGGGAGAGAAGATTAAAGATACTATGTTGTTTGATATGATAAAGAGGTTGTTTGATTGTGAAATAGTGAGAATTGAACTGGGTGGTTGTTACTTGGGGAGGGGGTTACCTCAAGAATGCGCTTTGTCTTCAATTTTGATTAATGTTTACTTTGATGGGTTTGATAGAAATTTGCAAGAAACGCGCCTACGAATGAATGAGAAGAATCCTAAGTTCGATTCAAATGAGCTTGGCCAGACTTCCAATGTTTCTTACAAGCCTATGAAGATATATGCAGTTAGGTACTTGGATGAGATATTGGTGATTACTTCAGGGTCAAAGATGTTAACAATGGATTTGAAGAATATGGTTTTGAAATTTTTAGAAGATAAATTGGAATTGAATGTGGATAGACTGAAAACAGCTATACATAGTGCAGTCTCAGAGAAGATTGACTTTTTGGGGATGGAATTGCAGGTTGTCAAGCCTTCGGTTTTGCATCCTCCTATGTCTGAAAAAGCAATAAGAGCGAGAAAGAAGTACCTCAGGCAGAAGGAAGTTAGAGCTCAGGAGTTGAGAAATGCACGGGAGAGGAATAGGAAGAAATTGGGTTTGAAATTATTTAGTCATGTTTTTAAGAAGTTGAAGCAGAGTAATGAGTTCAAGTTTGACATTCATATTGAGAATGAAGTCAAAGACATCTTTGAAACTTGGGCTGATGAAGTGGTTCAAGATTTCTTGGGATCCTTAGAAGAACGTTGGACTTGGCATCGAATGCTCTCTAGAGGTGATTTTCTCTCTTTGAGACATATTAGAGATCGACTGCCAGAAGAGCTTCTTGATGCTTATGACAAGTTCCAAGAGCAAGTAGAAAAGCATTTGTCACCAGTCAAAGCTAGGAAGGCATTGGAGGAAGAAGAAAGGAAGTTGGAAGAAGAAGAGGAGCGGAAGTATGCTGATAGATCCGTAGAGGATTTGACAAGGCTTTGCATGAAAGTCTCGGCACCAATAGAACTTATTAGGAAGGCTGTTAAGATGGCTGGATTCACCAACCATATGGGTCGTCCCAGACCAATAAGTTTACTTGCTGCTCTGGAAGATACTGATATCATTAAATGGTATGCGGGGGTTGGAAGAAGATGGCTTGATTTTTTCTGCTGCTGCCACAACTTCAAGATGGTGAAAACAGTTGTAACTTATCACTTGAGGTTCTCGTGTCTTTTAACACTCGCAGAAAAGCACGAATCCACCAAACGTGAAGCGATTAGACATTATACTAAAGATTTGAAAGTCACTGATATGGAGGGGAATGAAGAAGTGTACTTTCCCACTGAAAGGGAGGTTAAGATGATGGGAGATAAGAACCTTTCAGATCCAAAACCTGTGGACGGAGTTTTATCTTTGGCTTTGATCAGATTGGCTTCTGATGAGCCAATACATTCTTGTGTCACTTATTTTTGTGACAGTACTGATACTATCATGTATAGGGTAAGGTTACTACAAAATCGTTTAAATATTAGCCCATTGGATGAAGAGAAATGGATCCAGGGAATGGGAGCAATTCCTGAAGGTCTGAACCAAAAGTGCATTGCCCTCTGTTCTGATCACAAAAATGATTTTTTCATGGGAAAAATCACCCTCCAGGATATTGATTGTACTTCTCTTGTGGATGTAGACTGAGTGATGGTTGGTTTCCTCAGTCTTGTGCGGGTTGGTTGCGTCTGAAGGCTGCTAAAAATCTGAAGATTGCCTCAAGAAATTGTTCTACATTTTCTTTACCAAATCGCTGTCAGGTACCAATGCTTATATATTTTATAGCTTGGTTATTTAATCTTATACGGTTGGGTTATGCCTTGTCTAGTCAATGCTACTTTTTAACACCTATCTATGGCTATAACTTAACAGAAATGACTGAAAATTACTAGCAAAATGATCGTTAGTGGCAGTGATTTCATGTAAAGTTGTTGAGCTGTAACTTGATTACTAATGAATGATGACAGAAACCTTTCTTCTTTTCCAAAAGCCTAGATTTTTTATTTTTTTTTGTCATATGGTAGAGTTTATTTTGATGGAGATAGGTTTCTAAAATCATTCTCTATCAGAAATTTGTCTGCTCATGCAGATGGAGTTTGCTCCCGGAATGGTGTTTTTTGGGAGACAACAATTCATGAACTTATCTATGCATCAGATACTTCTGTCAGATTATTGAAAATCTGAGTGGAATTTTTTTTTAGAGCCACTATTTTTCTAGAAGAGGTTGTCATCAATTTCTCTGTATTATTCTGACCATAATTCCAATAGGGACAGTTGATTACAATCAAGATTTTTGTTTGTTTCATATGCATTACCTTCAAAATATTACAACTTTGCATGTTACTGCAGTATATTTCCTGCCCACATCACTGGGACAAAAATGTCCATATTTTGAATTGATTGATTTTCGTTTTCCTCTCTTTGTTGAAAACACACTGATAGAGAACACTATTATGTAGATAGGAGGTTGATTAGATTTTCTTTTTCAAATTCTAGTTTTGGCACTAAAAAATAGGTCTGATGTGATTTTGATCTATAATTGATTTTAAATAATACGGAGACCTTAGTTCTTAATCACTGTCCAATTTCTCTCTCTCCAATCCTATTTGCTCTAGTTTCCGCTCTTCGTCGTATTTCCCTCCATTTTGTTCTCTTTTCTCTCTCTTCAAATTTCTCTTCCTCTTTTCCTTTCTTGCCTGCATCGCAGAATTAATATGCCACATATTTGTACCTTCACTTGCTTAACTCGCATCTGTTAATTGCTTTTGTGCATTAACTTCGATGGAATTTCTTCTGTCACTATTTTTTCAGTAATAAGTTTCAAGTCTCTTCTCCTTTAATTTAAGGATATGTTTCGTTTTAGTTCACAGTTAACTTCCATGCTGCAGCAATGGTTTACATGGTTGCTCTGTGCCTCTTCTGCTTTGAGAAGATGTTAATCTGTGTTTTATGTTGAAGAAAGATGTAACTGTACTTTTAATTCACACACTTCTGAAACTTATATATATATATATATATATATATATATTTATGGCTGGAGAAGAGAATAGGAGCCTTACTTCTGATAATTCAACATTTTAAATGGTTTTCGATACTTTGCTTAGTTCAAGCAAAAGGACTTTTAGTCCCCATTTTTCTGGCGGCATCAGAAAAGCTGATACAGTGTCATTGAAAGTTGTTTACTTTGTCTATAAGATATGCTTGTTCATTTTCCTTATTTACTAGCTAACCCTGCATTTATTCAGGCAAGAGGAGGTGGCGGATTTCAGCTCAGGAAGATCCTGGAAATAATTATGTATTTGTAACTCGTCAGTCCCAAATTGACTACTAGATTTTGACAAAATGATCCAGTTTCAAGTGTCTGAATCTCAGGGCAACAGATTGGTTTGGGGCAGTTCTATTAGTTTTGAAAACCCAAGCCAGACTCCTGAAGGCTGTCCTTTGTCTGCCAAGGGAAAAAAAAGAATTGCCATTGGTGGTATGTTTTTATTCAACGCTGTGCTTCATTTGGTAGTAATGGGATATGTAGATCCTAATGGTACATGTCATGGGCAGGGTCCATATTCGAGCAGAACCACAGAGAGAATAGTGTATATGGGATCTGTTATTTGCATTTTGTTCAGGTCTGACTATTCATCTTATCAAATGTGGTGGCATAGGTGATGAAGTGTTCTTTAAGACGGTAAAGCATCGTTGCGCTTGAGAAGTCGTTACCTATGTTGTTTCAGTTTTATGAAATTCTAACAGGATTTGTAGCTTGAGAGGAGATAAAATCTTGAACAGTGGAGTAGAGAGAAGATCATAGAGCTCTTCAGGTCCTTGCAAGGCTTTGAAGCTTTTAAGATGTTCATGTTGCCATATGCAATTGGTTCCTATGATGGCAGATTGAAACTTCATGTTTGTGGTGACTAAAGAGTTATTATGGAACAACTTGTTTGTCATTTTTTTTGGGGTGAAACATAATGGTAATGGAGCAGCTACTAGTTTTGGCCTTCTGGGGGATTCATCTTATGGGAGTTTTCAAGTTTGTTTTTCTTGATTATTAGCATGCTGTCTGCCCTTGGTAAAATCTAAATGTTATTTTTTTTTTTTTTTTTTTTATAACAAATAAAATATTTGAGGCGAAATTTAATTATAAATAAGATTTATATTTTTTAAATAAAAACACATATTTACTGAAAAGAAAGGATATTCCAACATCAATGCTCTCGCACATTAAAGATGGGATTTAGTGTTGAGCATGAAATTATATATCATGATTTATCTAATATAGATTTCATTTATCTCTCAATGCTCTCAAACTGGGTCCTAATTCTCAAGGAAGATACTGACTGTCCAATCTGTTACATTTGATATCAATAATGACCCTTTTTAACATATTTAAAGGGTGGTTCACTACCTATACCTCATATTTAAAGGAAAATTAATGAACATGGTACAGTAACAAAATAACAATAAAAAGACAGTAAATTATCTAATAATCTAAAAGAACGGTCTTCCTTATTAACATCATCATGTTTGTAGAGTAGGCTGGTTCCTAAAATCTAAAAACTACCAAGTACATGAATATGATAAATATGATCTCATTGCATCATCAGAGAAAAAAAAAAGGTTTTGAAAATCCAATTCCTTTCAAACAAGTTGGTAGATCATTCTACAGACATGCAAACATACAAGATGAAAAAGCAGATCATGTGCTTCATAATCAAGTGTGACATAAACTTAAAATATATTGCTACATGTGAAAGCAAATGCTCCATTGAGGTTAAACTCACTAGGCAAGTTTGCATATATCTTCGTAGTCAATGGCATTAAGCACTCTCCCATCATAAACACCCTTTTCTACCTTCACCTTAGCACAAAACTTATCAGTATCCACTCCCAACAACCTTGCATTTGAACCTCGGTATGCACCATTCACAATCCTTACCAAACCCCCAATTTGCGGAATGACCGTCTCAAGCTCATCCTGATCAACTCTCAACACATGCTTTTTCTCAAGCATCTCTATTTCCCCAACATACTTATCAACTACCTTCCTCACAACGCCCTTCTGCTTGTAGTACCCTTTGTCAGCCAACGCCTTGCTCATGACCTTGACAATAATTCCCTCACACAACCAATAATCTTTCCTGTTCATTTTCTCCTTCACCTTCTCTTCCTCTCTCATCAACTCCATCAATACCGAGTTCCCACTAACTTTACCATTTTTATCAATCTTCCTAATATTATTATCCTTATCAAGCTCTTCAAAAACCAATCTACTACTACTAACAACACTCGTTCCATTATCTTTGATCGATGAGCCGAGTGCAAAACCAACCTTACCAGCAGCCTCCAAATTCATTTCCCTTGCGGAGTCACCCTCAGAGTTATTAGAAATGGGAACCGTTGCAGCAGCAATCTCAATTTGCTTTTGAATCTCTTTCTCTTGCCTCTCTTCCTCAACCATATCCAACTTAATTCTCTTGTTTTTCATCCTCTCTTTAAAAAGGGTCTCAGAATCTCTATCAATGTAAGTAATAAACCAACCCTTTGGAGTCTCTTCAACTTTGCACTTACCAGTACGGCCCAAGTACTTAACAAAGTCGGTCAAAGTCGCCCAACTAGTGGAATTCATGTGAACATGATGTCGGTCATG
>SKCR01043689.1:0-37181 GCA_019454045.1 Zanthoxylum bungeanum
ATATGGCAGATGGTGTTGTTTCTATAATATGTCCCAAACAAAGATTAAGCATTTGAAATACTATATATGAATATATATAAAAGACTTGAAGCATGGCAGAATCATACTTACAAAGCTATGTGATGAAGAAGATGATCAAATGGTGGAAGCTCCAAGTGTTGGAAGATTCGGCCAAGAGGAGGAAGAAGACTTGAAGCTCCAAGCTTTTGTATTCCAAGCTCTTTGATGGTTTCCCTATCACCTCCTTGATCCCTTGCTTGTGCTAGCAAAAATGGAGAATAGAATATCAAATCTTCCTTTGCCCTTGTCAATGGTGTTCACGGCATTGTGTAAAAAATGTGAGAGAAAGAGTTTTGTGTAATTGATTTTGTTTTACCAAAAATCAATTTATATTTATGTCATAATATTTATTAAATAATAAAACTATGACACAAACCATGCAATGGCTTAGAGTGTCAAACACTCAAACTCCATGCAAAACCTTTGAGTGTAATGCACACTATCACCATGCAATGCCTTATCAATTAAATAATGCATATAATGACAAGTGTCATGTGGGCCCCACACGTTTCCAAATGAAAGTGGGCCCACGCGCACTCACGCGTTCGGGTTCGATATTTCCGAAATACCGAGCTTAACGTCGCGACGTTAATTAAACCGAATTTAAATAAATAATCGCGCCTAGCGAAATTATTATTTACGTCGCTAACGAATTAATTCTAAATTAACTCGTATGCCCGAATTAAAATCTAATTTTAATTTCGCGTCGAAATCGAATTTCAATTATTATATCGAATATAATAATTTTATCGATTAATTCCAAATTAATCGTTCTCTCTTTCTAAATAAGGCACTTTATCCGAGATAAAGTTTCTCCGCAATTAATCCAAGATTAATTAAGTTCGAATCAAATATCATAGGTGAATCTTCAGGAAGCGACCCAAGAGACCTCCGGATATTTTGGCAGTAAATCTGGTCGTCGGATAATCCGAACACGTACGTACCTCGTACTACGTCTTTACCGATTTACAAGACAAGGTTGGCTTCTAGCAAAGCGCCATGCCTACCCAATTCTCCAGAAATATTCTTATAGGATATAAGATCTGTATCAAGCGTAGTATACCGTAGTATTCCGTACATCGATCCAGTATCGGATGATCACATGCTAGGCCTGGGGCTGGAGATGTGTCTGCCCCGTACGAAACATATATCGGACATCAAACAACTAGTCTTTTTAAATCGGACAATCCTGACCTAGTCATATTGTCCCGACGGTTGCAACCTTTTATAGAGTACTAGTTCTGTGTCCTGCGTGATCATCACCTCCATATGTCTGAAGCGATACTTCCATCTTGACATCACATCTAGTACACTACGATTCTCGATAAACCCAGAAGAGGTGTACACAGAACCGGTTAAGGTTCCCAACCACCAAAACCAAAGTTTACCGATTGTCGCAAGTACTAGCGATGTAAGTCTCAGGTTAAGACCATATACACCTACCCTGATGCGGCCTCCCATAGACACGCAGACATACTACCAATGGGATTCCGCGGGGTCTATCCAGAGCGAAGCTGTTTTCCGTACCATCGGTAAAACACAACCTCCTATCGCACTTGCATAAGTATCCAAACTTAAATATATGAGAACTATGCCGTTGTGCCCTCACAACGTGCACAAGCGCAATACTAGTCTATTCCGCATTATCGATGTCCGATCTCGATAATACTCCGACTAGGGATATTTAATGATTAAACCTTTATGGATTGATACTGTCTCATATCATCTCAATCCAGTATTAATCATATGGACTTTCGCCATTATTAATCAAAGTAAATAATATACAAAACGGCAAAAGACAATTTCATTATCACATAGTTAATTTTGTACAATAATACAATATCATTTACAAACAGTGACGCTATGGGACATAATGTCTAACAATTCTCCACTTGGCCTATAGCCAGTCACTCAAGCATCTAATACCCGAACTATGTAGTGTCGTTCAAAAACTTGCTGAAGAACAGCCTTCGTCAGCGGATCTGCAATGTTATCATCTGATGTGACCTTCTCGACCTTTACATCGCCACGATGTATATCTCCCGAATTAGATGGTAACGTCGAAGAACATGCTTGGACCGTTGATGAGACCTTGGTTCCTTAGCCTGTGCTATAGCCCCGTTTTTGTCACAATACAATGGAACGGGCTCAGCTGCTAACGGAACTACTCCTAATCCGATTAGGAACTTTCGGATCCAAACTGCCTCCTTTGCTGCTTCAGATGCAGCGATGTACTCCGCTTCTGTTGTTGAATCGGCAACAGTATCTTGCTTGGAAGATTTCCAGCTCACTGCTCCTTTGTTCAAAAAAAAAATGTACCCGGATTGCGACCTGTAGTCATCCTTGTCGGTTTGGAAACTTGCATCGGTATACCCAGATACCGTAAGTTCTCCACCTCCATAAATTAAGAAAGCATCCTTAGTTCGTTTAAGATACTTAAGGATATTCTTAACTGCTGTCCAGTGACCCTCACCTGGATCGGCCTGATAGCGACTGCACATGCTCAAAGCATATGAGACATCAGGTCGTGTACATATCATGGCATACATGATCGATCCGACTGCCGAGCGAACGGTATCCGACTCATGTTGTCTCTCTCTTCCTGAGTCTTAGGACATAGTTAATTTTGTACAATAATACAATATCATTTACAAACAGTGACGCTATGGGACATAATGTCTAACAGATGGACGTTAAGACCGCTTTCCTTAACGGAAACCTTTTGGAGGATGTTTATATGCAACAGCCTGACGGTTTTATCGTGCCAAGACTTGCAAACAAGGTTTGTAAGTTAAATCGATCCATTTATGGATTGAAGCAAGCATCACGGTCATGGAATCAGCGTTTTGATGAGATCATAAAAGAATATGATTTCGTGCAAAACGCAGATGACCCTTGTGTATACAAGAAGGTTAGTGGGAGAGCACTTACTTTTATGTCCTTTATGTCGACGACGTATTGCTTATAGGCAATGACATTCCCATGCTAACGTCGGTGAAAGCTTGGCTTTCATTAAAATTCTCCATGAAAGATCTGGGAGAAGTAGCCTTTATTCTTGGAATAAAGATCTACCGGGATAGATCTAGAAAGCTGCTTGGACTCTCCCAGAGTACATACATTGATAAAGTGTTGAAGCGATTCAACATGGAACAATCCAAGAGGGGATTGGTTCCAATGGTACGTGGTACCTCTCTGTCTAAGGACATGTGTCTTAAGACTCAGGAAGAGAGAAACAACATGAGTCGGATACCGTTCGCCTCGGCAGTCGGATCGATCATGTATGCCATGATATGTACACGACTGATGTCTCATATGCTTTGAGCATGTGCAGTCGCTATCAGGCCGATCCAGGTGAAGGTCACTGGATAGCAGTTAAGAATATCCTTAAGTATCTTAAACGAACTAAGGATGCTTTCTTAATTTATGGAGGTGGAGAACTTGCGGTATCTGGGTATACCGATGCAAGTTTCCAAACCGACAAGGATGACTATAAGTCGCAATCCGGGTACATTTTTTGTTTGAATAACGGAGCAGTGAGCTGGAAATCTTCCAAGCAAGATACTGTTGCCGATTCAACAACAGAAGCGGAGTACATCGCTGCATCTGAAGCAGCAAAGGAGGCAGTTTGGATCCGAAAGTTCCTAATCGGATTAGGAGTAGTTCCGTTAGCAGCTGAGCCCGTTCCATTGTATTGTGACAATAACGGGGCTATAGCACAGGCTAAGGAACCAAGGTCTCATCAACGGTCCAAGCATGTTCTTCGACGTTACCATCTGATTCGGGAGATTATACATCGTGGCGATGTAAAGGTCGAGAAGGTCACATCGGATGACAACATTGCAGATCCGCTGACGAAGGCTGTCTTCAGCAAGTTTTTGAACGACACATACATAGTTCGGGTATTAGATGCTTGAGTGACTGGCTATAGGCCAAGTGGGAGATTGTTAGACATTATGTCCCATAGCGTCACTGTTTGTAAATGATATTGTATTATTGTACAAAATGAACTATGTGATAATGAAATTGCCTTTTGCCGTTTTGTAATATTATTTACTTTGATATATAAATGGCGAAAGTCCATATGATTAATACCGGATTGAGATGATATGAGACAGTATCAATCCATAAAGGTTTAATCATTAAATATCCCTAGTCGGAGTATTATCGAGATCGGACATCGATAATGCGGAATAGACTAGTATTGCGCTTGTGCATGTTGTGAGGGCACAACGGCATAGTTCTCATATATTTAAGTGTTGGATACTTATGCAAGTGCGATAGGAGGTTGTTGGTTTTACCGATGGTACGGAAAACAGCTTCGCTCTGGATAGACCCCGCGGAATCCCATTGGTAGTATGTCTGCGTGTCTATGGGAGGCCGCATCAGGGTAGGTGTATATGGTCTTAACCTGAGACTTACATCGCTAGTACTTGCGACAATCGGTAAACTTTGGTTTTGGTGGTTGGGGACCTTAACCGGTTCTGTGTACACCTCTTCTGGGTTTATCGAGAATCGTAGTGTACTGGATGAATGTCAAGATGGAAGTATCACTTCAGACATATGGAGGTGATGATCACGCAGGACACAGAACTAGTACTCTATAAAAGGTTGCAACCGTCGGGACAATATGACCAGGTCAGGATTGTCCGATTTAAAGAGACTGGTTGCTTGATGTCCGATATATGTTTCGTACGGGGCAGACACATCTCCAGCCCCAGGCCTAACATGTGATCGTCCGATACTGGATCGATGTACGCAATACTACGGTATACTACGCTTGATATAGATCTTATATTCCTATAAGAATATTTCTGGAGAATTGGGTAGGCATGGCGCTTTGCTAGAAGCCAACCTTGTCTTGTGAATCGGTAAGACGTAGTACGAGGTACGTACGTGTTCGGATTATCCGTCGACCGTATTTACTGCCAAAATATCCGGAGATCTCTTAGGTCGCTTCCTGAAGATTCACCTATGATATTTGATTCGGACTTAATTAATCTTGGATTAATTGCGGAGAAACTTTATCTTGGATAAAGTGCCTTATTTAGAGAGAGAGAACGATTAATTTGGAATTAATCGATAAAATTATTATATTCGATATAATAATCGAAATTCGATTTCGACGCGAAATTAAAATTAGATTTTAATTCGGGCATACGAGTTAATTAGAATTAATCGTTAGCGACGGAAATAATAATTTCGCCAGGCGCAATTATTTATTTAAATTCGGTTTAATTAACGTCGCGACGTAAGCTCGGTATTTCGGAAATATCGAACCCGAACGCGTGAGTGCAGGGGCCCACTTTCATTTGGAAACGTGTGGGGCCCACATGACACATGTCATTATATGCATTATTTAATTGGTAATGCATTGCATGGTGATAGTGTGCAATACACTCAAAGGTTTTGCATGGAGTTTGAGTGTTTGACACTCTAAGCCATTGCATGGTTTGTGTCATAAGTTTATTATTATTTAATAAATATTATGGCATAAATATAAATTGATTTTTGGTAACAAAAATTAATTACACAAAAAACTCTTCTCTTCTCTCTCAAAATGCCGTGAGCACCATTGGAAGGAAAGGATTGGATTTTTCTTCTCTCCATTTGCTAGCACATTGAAGGATCAAAGGAGGTGATAGGGAAACCATCAAAGAGCTTGGAATACACAAAGCTTGGAGCTTTCCACCTCTTGTCTTCCTTGGCCGAATCATCCCTCACTTGGAGCTTCCACCATTTGTTCATCTTCTTCATCACAAAGCATTGTAAGTATGATTCCGCCATACTTCAAAGTTTAATATATATTCATTTGTTATATTTCATATGCTTAATCTTTGTTTGGGACATATTATAGAAACCAACAGTTATGGGTCATAATTGTCCAACATGAGGAAAAATAGAGGACGTGTTGGTAAAAGTGGACAAGTTCGTCTTTCGAGTGAACTTTATACTTTTAAATATGGAGGAAGACAATGGAGTCTCCATCATCATTGAATGACCTTTCTTACCAACAGGCAGAACGGTGATCGACGTGCAGAAGGGTGAGCTGACTATGAGAGTGCATGGTCAAGAGGTGACATTTCATGTCTTTAAAGCCGTGCCATTCATGCAAGATAATGGAGAATGCAACATAATAGACAGTATTGGAGATGCATGGGTTCAATCAATATAGGTCACCACAATGACAGCACTGAGATGAGCCCACCGAAGACACTTAGTGTAGACAATGGAATTGAATGGGTTCGCATTTATGTTTGTTACCCGACACCTTATTTGAGAATTGATCTGTGGGTGGAGACATTAGTTGAGCTGTTGACAGATCCTGGAGGATATTACATAGACAGAACATCGTAGCAAGATGCTCAGTTCTTGCCATCCCATAGGCAGAATAAGAGTGAGCATTTGGTTGTCCTATCTCATTCAACTAGGCTTACAAGGTAACTACCATGACCAATTCGGTGGTTACATTTGGCTGAAGATGTTAAACTTAGCATTAGCGGGAAGGTAACTCACGCATTTATTTTTAGTTTCTTGACTTATTTTATTTATTTATTTTTTTGTGTGCTATTGTGTGTTTATAATGTTGCTTGTGTAATTATGCAGATATCAGCACAACCCAACTAGTTCGTGCAGCCAAAGTATGACAGGAAGCTGAACCAAGCTCGTGTCGCACCACTACTCGGGGCATCACCGCAGGACCTTAAGTCGAAGGAGAATAATATACCTCATACACAGTAGTGTGTTCCTCACTATTTTTCATTAAGCTTATTATATATTGAGGAAAATGTAAATTTTAAGTTTGGGGATGTGTGCATCTGTAAAAAAAAAAAGTCAAAATTATCCTAGGTAGTGAAACATAGTCTAATGATGAGATTATTTTCCTTGGTGTGAAATCTTGGAACATGATAAGTGCCCTATTTATTTTTATCTGATGCCTTATGTAGTTGATTTAGGTTAGACTCATAAGCACTTAACAGTAGGTTTTTAGCAGTAAGAACCTAGGTGGTTGACAAATTGACCATTTGAAGAATTTATTTGATGATGAATGACTTTTTGTTTATATGTCTATATCTGTTTGCAAGTGTTATGATGTATGGTATGATAAAAAAATAAAAAAGTTAAACCATTTATAACCGATAAGGATGAAGCTACACATGGGCTAGTGTTAGGATGACCATGAGTAGAAATTGAAAAAAAGAAAAAAAATAATATCATATTGAGCAAAAAAATATAGACACAAATACTTTTGAGATATCTAGGTTGGTTTGACCCATCAGATGTTAATTTTTGAGATGAAGTCACTGAGTTGACTTACTTAAGATTCGAGCTGTGACCAAATCTTTTTCACATACTTGAGTCTAACTTAGATGAGTTCTTCAAGAACTTGGATTTGAATTGTGTTGGATACTTTAAAGGCTCTTGGGTTTCGTTACTGTGCATTCTCTGAGGACAATACTATGTGTAACTCCCATGACGGCTTTGTTTAGTTAGTTTTATTAGTATTTTTTTAAATTTTTTGTGATTGCATGTGCGTGTTACAAGAAGTTTGTGGGTGCCGTCTCTGTAAGCTCTCATTAGATTATACCTCGTCCACTAGGGTCGCATAGAGGTTTAAAGGTTTGTTGCATACGCTAAATTCAATCGTGATCCCTACAAAAGTGGCTTAGGTTACTTAAATTTTTAGTTTATTTATTTTCATTTTTTATTTTATTTCTTTTTGTTTTGCTCTAGGACAAGCAAAATGTTAAGTTTAAGGACGTGATGAGCGGCCAATATACATATATTTTTCGCCCCTCTAACTTAATATTTTGTGTGTTATCTCGAGTTTTATGAGTGCTTTGATGTGTTTCAGGTTTATTTTGCAGGTTAAAATAATATCGAGACTCAACAGAATCAACTAGGGATGAAAACGGTAAAATACGGAGCAAATTAGGAGTCAAACGCGGTCCCGACGTTGGATCACGCATCGAGACGCGTGCATGAAGAAAAATGTGGCAGAGAGCAACCGTGGTTGGCATATCGCGACGCTCTGATGAAACCCAAGAGGGTCATGAGGAGCAGCCACGCGCGTCGCAACATGGACGTGTTTTCCTGATTTGTTCATAACTTGATTTTTGATCAAGAAACACCCCCGGACATCATATATAAGTATAAGTTTGGCCCAAAACCTAAGGGTAGTCTCATAACATAATTTGAAGCCTCCAAAAAGATTTTTGAGAGAAGACGAAGCACATCAAGCGAGCACAGTACAAAAACTCAATAACAGAGAGCGAAAGACTGCCGACCTCAACACAGTTTCTTATTTCCTTTGCTTCCATAATGTTTTGTTTAAAATTGAATATCTATTTAGAGTTTTTGAGCATGTGTAGTGACTAAACCTTTAATCTGGGGTTGTGATGGAACACAATATTTTGAGTTTATAAATTGATTTTTCTTATATTCTGTGTGATGTTTTGGCTTATTTATTAAATCTTGTACTTAATGCTTTTTATTACTTGATCACCAATAAGATTGATTTGGTAAACTTAACTGAACTTGACAAATGAATTTTAGGTTTAGCGTTAGATTCAATAACACACGATCTTTTCTTAGGAATTTCCTTACAATATAGAAATATACATGTGGGGCGTATGTAGCTATAATTGGATCCTAATCTTAATGAATTTGACATTAATTAGTTGACATAGAATTACAGTTAATTATTTTACTCTGAATATTTGCACATAACTATCGAAAGAAGCTTGCGGATATCTTAGTGTTCCAGGTAAATAAGTCAATTTATTACACAAGTATAGGAAAAGTAAATCATCTGTAGAATAATATTGGGTGGATTTTACAACCCTTGATGTCTTTTTCTCGTTGATTGCCTTTCAAATTTTTCATAGTTATCTTTATTTTCTTTAGCCTTAGTTTAAATTCAATTCAAAATGATATTTAACTTCAATTAGATACTCATAAGTAGTTAGTCTTAATAATTAGTAACATAGGTGATAAGTTCTCAAAAGATCAATACTTTTATATTACTTGAGCGATACGTACGCTTGTGTAACGTGTGAAAATCGCGATCAATATTCCTGTTCACAAGTCTGAGATCCGCATTTATGAATTAAAAGGTCTGAATAATCAATTTTACAATCTATTATTACAATCAATAGGTCTTCAAATTGTTCATTTCAAAAAATTAAAACTCTTCTTATTGGATGATCATAATACTTTAAAAATCAAAATTCTTTATCGATTAAGGAAGAATATCACCATTTTTATTTAATAAAATATATACCAAAGTGGATTAAGTTGACACACTCTGGAATTCTATGATCAAGTGTCATAAAACCCATCAAGAGATGTGTTGTACATATTCTATATTGTTAATCTATAAATTTTACTGCCCATAAATATCTCCACCAAAATATATACCAGAAAAATTTGACTTTCAATTAAATCTCACCCATTGTATCTCAAACATAATAATGCGTATGAGATTTAGCAAGTCTGACAGTCATTTTGAGTTTTATTAAATCTCATTTTTGATCTAGTTCAATGTAGGCAAACTACATCAGTATATTATTCATGCATGATAAAGACAAATCATTCAATGAATTTACTACACTCTAAATATACAGAGTGCCCGGCACTATATATATATATATATATATATATATCATAAGGTAACTTCTACTTATTCCTTCTGTGAATTCACATCATAATGAAATAAGCACATATAAATAATGCTGAGCACCGGTTCCGGTTCTACCCGGAACCGGTTGGAATCGGACTGATTTTTCGGGTTTGGAATCGGATCGGTTCCAGTTCTAAAATGAAATAATCGAATTTAAACGGTCCGGTTTTGTCATGGACTGAATTTGAACCTGTTTTGAGAACTGAATTTAGAACCAATTTCGGAACCAAATTAAAACCCAATTTCATAATAGTTTTAAAATTCAATTTAAACTCAATTTCATAACCCAAATTAAAGTCCAATTTAAACCCAATTTCATAACCAATTTGTAGACCCAATTTCATAACTCAATTTAAACCCAATTTCATAACTCAATTTAAACTCAATTTCATAACTCAATTTAAACCTAATTTCAAAACCCAATTAAAACCTAATTTAAACTCAGACAATTCCTACAAGAATATTATATATTGAGTCAAAAATATTATGCAATATGGACTTTTATTTATTTTTTTATTTCTGTATGGACAGTTGTTAAGAATATTATGCAATATTCAAGTGTGAAAAATAATTGTATTTTCAAAGTTTGACAATAAAAAATAAATAGGGTAAATCAGAACCAGACCAGAACCGAATTGGAACCGATTAATAGGGTACCCTATTTAATTGGGTAAGTTCTGATTCCACGTGGAACCGAATTGGAACCATTAATAGGGTACCCTATTTAATTGGGTAGGTTCTGGTTCCATACGAAACCGAATTGGAATCGATGAATAGGGTACCATATTTAATTGGGTAGGTTCTTGTTCCACTTAATTAGGAATCGATTTTTTCCGGATAGGTTCCGGTTCTGGTTCCACTTAATTAGGAATCGATTTTTTCCGGATAGGTTCCGGTTCTGGTTCCACTTAATTAGGAATCGATTTTTTCCAGATAGGTTCCGGTTCCACGCGGAACTGGAACCATAACCGAAATTATTTTTACTCACCCCTAATATAATAGAATAAAAAAGGTCTTATTCAAATATATATGCACAAAGGATATTATCGAGATATCTAAACCATTTTATTAACACACACACAAAAACATATTATTATAAAATAAATATATGATTTAAAGAGCATATATTCGCAACAATAAGTTCGTTCAAAATTAAAGGTTTGTCCATTTGTTAGAGGCGTTTCATAAATAATTGCGATCGAGTAAATAGTTCTATTAATAAATATATTGGATTGAACTAGAAAATGAGTTTTTTTTTTTTTTTTTTAAGTTATACCTTTCGTTGCTGTTTTGAGGTATGGAAATGTTTGATAAATATGACTTGATTGGTGAAATAGTCCGTCTCTCCAAAAAAAAAAATTAAAAAATTAAAAAACATATTTTGTTGAGAATGAACAAAATATTGAAGAATTGTACAATTATAAAATTATAATTATTGATACGAACTTTTTCCATATAAAATGTGAATCTTTTGTTACCGTAGAAGTGGAAGTGTTATGGATTATTTAAGAATCGAAGTCAATTTGATTTATAGAAAGAAGACATCAATGAGCTTTTATGAAATGGTTTTACATGATTCAACCAGTTGTATTTGAATCTATGTTATCAAAAGTTTTTATGCAGTTATTTCTTATATGGAACGAGTTAGTTGTTGACTTTGTTATCTTATTGAACAAAAAAATAGTCAAGAATTTCAATTTTGAGAAGTATTATGATCATTCAATAAGAAGGATTTTAATATTTTTTAACGAACGATTTGAAGACCCATTGATTCTAACAACTAATTATAGAGTTACTTATTCAAACCTTTCATGAACTCATAGATGCCGATCTCAGACGTATAAATAAGGATGACATCAAAACTCACTTGAAAAAAGAAGTGAGTTTAATGTTTTTTTTTTTTTTTGTTCATACAGTTCCACCTTAAATCTTTGATAAATCTCAACAAGGGATCTCTAAATCTGTAAAAATTATGTAAATTCAACCTTGGAATATTCCTAAGCTAACAAAAAAATATTTAATTTTGGATATTTCCCTCAAATGTCTTCTTTGATACATACATTGGTGATGATGCAAGTATGTTGCATGCTATGACAATTTCTTGACAAGAGTCCTATGAAAATGTAAGTGACTGAGACTTCGTTATGGTGGCTTTGGTGCAATATGCATCCTAGGTAGGTGTTTACTACAAATTGACGTTCAGGAAAGTGCCATGCATATATGCATGCGAGATGAGGATTTCGTTTTGGGCATTTTTTGTTTGTTTTATTGAGTTTTTTCGAGAGTGAAAAGAGTCTCTATGTGATCTAATATCCACATATTTTTTGAATACAACCTATCACTTTATCTTTTTTATTTTTTTTAACCATTCTTTTTGGATGGTTTTTTTTCAAGAATCTAGAGAAATGAGAGAAATTTTGTCAAAATTCCCCCCACACCCCTCGTTTTTGTAATTTGATAGTTAATGGTTAATACAATCACATTAGGCTAGCTTATAAAGAAAGAATTTTCGAGAAAGAGAGCTTGAAAAGACACTATGGAACAGAATAGCCACACATGTCTACTGAATTTTTAGTGAATAATATTAATCTATAGACAGTAAACTCAAATGTTGAATTTCAACGAAAATTCAAGATAATAAGAATTGAAGGTAATTTTTCTCCATTACTTTCTATAAAGTTTAAACCCGTTTCTTTTGTCACTTTTGTCTGGTATAAGTGGAAAATTTTATATATTTACATTATATTTGTCCCCAACTCCGTCTAAACTTAGATATTCCAACTTTGCCTAATACTTAAGTTAGAATGTCTTTTCGTAGTCTGTCACAAAGCTGGACAAAAGAAGTTGAAATTTGTAAATGTGTTTGAGTAGCTGTTTTTGGTACCTGAGAAAATCTAATGAAAAAAAACAATAACGAATTAGAGAGAATTTGAAGAATTACTTCAAAAATTTGTTGATTGATTAGTTTGTTAAACTGTCATGATCTCTATCTTTTATTTATTTATTATTTATCTTTTGATTATTAGGAATTAGGATCATAGACAATTGATGCAAAATGTCATGGATATACATGTTATCCCAATTTAAGATTATGAGATGAGATTTTATCCCTTAGTTATTAAGTTTCATTAGGAATATAATTCATCTTGGTTATTTAAATCTCATTGAGCATTCAATAAAATAAGAAGAGAAATATTATGGTAACTTCTGAAATTACCTACAAACATACAAACAATAAGTACTATATCCAAGAGGGAGGAGAGGGGTGAATTGGGTAATGGCCAAATAATGCGGAATTATAACTCTTTTCGATTTTACGCTATTAAGTTAGTAACTTTACCAATTTAGCTTAATGATCAATTTCATCAATCACATTATATTACCAAAATACAAGTTACTAATGTAGGTATTGCATTTTTGCATATCAGCCCGATGATAAGTCTCGTTTGGAGACACTACCTCTTAGTTGTGAAAGCCGCGGGAAACGGACGTTGGAAGGGTAAAGTTGGAAATAGCATTTTATCAGATTTAACTCGCTTGTTTCGCTTCGGGTTCGCTTGTTGGACCTCTGTTTTTAAACACACCAAACCCATTAAAACACATCTCACAAATTAAATAATTAAAATATTTAAAACACATCTCACAAATTAAACAATTAAAAACCAATTAAATTAAACTTAAATTAAATTAAATCACATTCACCAATTAAATTGAACATGAAATTAAATTAAATAAATTCCTAATTTAAATAAAACACATTCCTAATTTAATTAAATCACCTTCCTAAATTAAATTAAATCCCTTTCCTAAAATACATAAATCACTTCCCCAAATTAAAAGATTTCTTTATCACATATCCCCTTTAAACACACAAATCCTATTCATTCTCCAACAAGGTAAAACCCTCTCTCTTGGCCTATAAAAAGAACCTTTAACCCACACATTCAACCCTGAGGGGGGGGGGGGTGATCCACACAAAAACACAAAGAAAATAAGCCTTGCTTCACGCCTAAAACAAATTCGGTCCCTCTCTCCACAAACAATTCACGCCTGCCTCGCCCTTCAACGCCACCTGCCCTGCCTCTTCAGCCACGTTCACAACACTCACACACCTGCCTTGCCCTTCAGCCACGCACACAATGCCATCAACCTTCTACACCTGTTCACGCCCACAACAACTGCCACAGCCCCTCATCAAGCGCAAAGTCGAGCAGCCCTCACGCCCAATAAGCAAACTCTCGGTACAACAAACCGAGCAACCTCTCACCATTCACTAAACCTAAGCCATCTCCTCATATAGCTGTCCCCTTTATACATAAACCTCACTGCCGCAATAACCTAGTCTAGTCGCATATTTCACCCCCCAAATCTGTCCTAAAAACACTGAAAAACTGCACTGTTTCACGCCTCAAAATAGTCCCCGAAACTGCCCAAAACAACACCCCGAAACTGCCCAAAACAGTCCATTAACACACCCAAAACAGTGACCTGAAACGTAGCAGCGAAACAGCAGCGAAACGGAGTAAAAAACAACAGCCCGAATAGCAAAAAAATGAGGAAAGGCGTTGAGTTAGTGAACCAAAAGAGTTGCGGATCATTCACCCTTCCAACGGACGTGTAACGCCCTTTCTTGGACGACAAAAGAGGTTAGACTTGAGGGCACCTTTTTATTTATCATCTTTCATTTTATTTTATTTATTTAAAAATATTATTGCATGAGAGTCGTTTGAGGCATGATGTGATTATTGGATGAGCGGGATATGTGTTCCCTTTTGTGGTATATCGGATGGAAACCCGGACGTAAATTCCATAGCCGATTCCGAATGGACGGTAGTATGGTCTGCACTCGGGATACAATGCCACGTACCACTTAAGATACACGTATCTCGTCTCATCCAAATTTTTATTTGAGCATGTTATAGTCTTTAGGTTATTCGTTTATTATTTAAAGCATGGTATAATTTAGTTTGTTATTTATTTGTTAAAGCATATTTAGGTTGTTCCTAATGCATATTATTAGTTTATGATGTGTTAGGATAATGATTTATACATGTTGATTTAATGGTTCCATATGCTCGTTGTGTTACATTGCGTGGAGTTATTTGGATGAAAGCATGATTAGATCTAAGTATCCTTGAGCATGATTATTGAGTAGACTTGGTTGATTCATTGCACAAATCATATCATCACAAGTGACATAAGTAAAGGACCATTCCGAACCCAACGGTTTGAGGTCTTCCCTTGCGAGGGGTGAGTGCGGCCTTAAATCTTTGTCCCGGTTCACACCGGGTGGCGACTCCATGTTATTTCGTACTCCCGACTAGGCCGCGAGCCTAGAACAGCGTCGCCCAGGTTCTGTTGTCTACACTAAATAATATGCAAATACAAAATATAACTTGCGATAATTAAAAGGAATAAAGGATGGAGAAATTGACACCGTAGTTTATAGTGGTTTAGCCAACACTTTGTTTACATCCACTCCCTCAAGCCATGCTTGAAGATTTCACTATGTAAAATTGATTCCACACTTTACACCGAGTTTTCTGTGGCGCACCCGCAAACCAAGAGTTTTTTCTGGTTCACCCCAAACCAAGAGTTTTCCTAGGTTCACCTCAAACCTTTTACAACACCAAAAGTTTTGTGTCTTATGTTCACTTTTTAACTTTTACACAAATTACCATTTTAAGTATGCTCTCACTCAACAAGGGATTTCACAACCACATGTCATTGATAATAAAAATTTACAACACACATTAGGCAATCACAAAGGATAAGAAGATTTAAGTGTGAGTTTCTAACCCAAGTAAACCAAGTTCACTAAGATGATATGAATGTGTAATGTGTGAGCTTTGATTATGATGAGAGTGTTTAATCAAGAATGTTTAAATTACTCTCAATATTTTTACCTTAGAAAAAATGTATCAAAAGTGTAAGAGCATGACAAAAATGAAATTGGGGCTCAATATATAGTGATGGTGAAAACTGACTCAGCTTTCTGTCCTGAGATCGGTATGTCGATCCTACAAATTAAATGGCTATATGACTGTTGAAGATTAAAATGCACCAACCGGATTACTGACTAGTATGGTGATCGGTATGCCGGTTAGCTGATCGGTATAGGGACCGGTATACACCGTCCCGGTTCCAGTAGCTATGTAAACTTCAGACTGAAAGATATAGAGTAGCCCGGTTCTAGAGAGTATGAAAAACTGCCCAAGGTAAAGCATGGTCATCGGTATACCGGAATCAGGGAATGACATGCCGATTCCAGTGCAATAATCTCAGGATTTGAAGATTAAAAATATTTTTTCACTTGACACTAATGCATCTATATGAATGTGAATGAGTGCTATGAGCTTAGAGTACTTGAATTATAGACTCACTTACAATGAAAGCCCTAAGCTATAAGACTACACTAGATATCTTCGTTTGACGCTTTAGTCTTCATATCCATTTACTTTGACATCTATTTGTAATACTTGTGAATGCGCGTCGAAGTCTCTAGTGTTGCATCATCAAAATCCTTCATCGAAAATATATCGCTAACAATCTCTTTTTTTATGATGCAACCTTTAAAGTTTGTGAGATTTGAGAGTTCCAAATTTGATGACGATTATAGCTCACTCTCAATATGTGATTGTCTTTCAATATATCTCTATAAACACTTAGACAAACACATTAGTGCAAATATGCTCCCACTCAATATGAGGACGAGGGAATCATAAATTTTATCTCATTCATATGATTTCTCCCCATTTGACATTATAAAAAAGGATGGAGAAATAAAGATTAACCATAAAGGGATATAAACCAACCATGTGCATAACAGATAATAATTAAGTTCATAAACATGCACACTTAATACTTTCTCCTCTTTTACTATACAATATAATATCCATGCATAGGTGATCATCAAAATCATTCAAGTTAAACCAATATATATGCATTTCATTTTTAACCAATAATGAACAATGTCAAGGCATATTCAATATTAAAAATCCAAAAGGATCACAAATGATATATATATATATATTATATATATATATATATATCAATAAGTCCTATGTGATACCAATTGTGATTAATAATATGATCAATTCATATAATATAGGCGACTATGATAATTTTGTTGGTTTCTACTATAGTCCCAAGATCATTCAAGCAATGAAAAATATGTGAATACATTAAAGAAGTATGGCGGAATCATACTTACAATGAGCGGTTTATGGAAGTGTTGAGTTCAAAAATTTCCTCCAAGAATTCGGCCAAGCTCCAAGTTTGATGAAGATGAAGAAGCTCCAAGCTTTGAGAGGATTCCAAGCTCTTGAGATGGTTTCCCTATCATCTTGTGATGATTCCTTTTGAGTGCTAGCTCTTGGTAATTTTTGCAACAAAATCACCTTTCTTCTACCTTGAACTTTCGGCCAAGTGAAAGAAAATGGAGAGAGCAATTTTTGTGTGATTTGCGTGAATGAAAGAGAGAGAAAATGTGTGTTGACTTATCAATTTTGAAATTCAAAAATCAAATAAATGATTTACCAAAATTTTGGTAAAAGTCTTACACAAGCCATCATCAATACAAAGTGTGTAAGGCAAGTCATCATCATTGTTACCAAAACCCATCACTCAAAGTGACAAGTGATGTGACTTGTGGGCCCCACTTGATTCGAAATCCGAGTGGGCCCGCAAACACTCACGGGCTCGAGTTCGCTAATTCTGAATTAACGAACTTTCCGTTGTGACGTAATTAAAACAAATTTAATTAAATAATAATGCCAAGCAAAATTACTATTCACGTCGCTAGCGAATTAATTCGTTAGCCCGAATTAAAATCCAATTTTAATTCCACGTCGAAATCTAATTTCGTTTAATATATCGAATATATTATTTTATCGATTAATTCCGAATTAATCGTTTCTCTCTCTTCAAATAGTATTTTATCCCAGATAAAATCTCTCCGTAATTAATCCCAGATTAATTATGCTCGAATCATACGTCATCGGTGAATCTTCGCGAAGCGACCCAAGAGATCCCTGGATATGTTGGCAGTAAATTCGATCGTCGGACTATCCGAACACGTACGTACCTCGTACTACGTTTTTACCGATTTACGAGATATGGTTGGCTTCTAGCAAAACATCGTGCCTACCCAATTCTCCAGAAATATTCTTAATGGAATATATAATCTATATCAGGCGTAATATACGTAGTATTGCATATAGCGATCCAGTATCAGATGTCACATGCAAGGCTTGGGGCTGGAATAGTGTCTGCCCCGTACGAAGCATATATCGGATTACCAGCAACTAGTCTCTTTAAATCGGATAATCATGACCGTGTCATATTATCCCGATGGTTGCAACCATTTAGAGTACCAGTTATGTATCCATGCGTGATCATCATCTCCATATGACTGAAGTGATACTTCCATCTTGACATCACACCCAATACACTAGGATTCTCAATAAACCCAAAAGAGGCGTACATATAACCTGTTAAAGTCCTGGACGACCAAAACCAAAGCGTATTGATTTTCGCAAGTACTAGCGATGTAAGTCTAAGGTTAATACCAAATACACCTACCCTGATGCGGATTCCCAAAGACACATAGTCATACTACCAATGGGATTCTGCGGGGTCTATCCAGAGCGAAGCTGTTTCCGTACCATCGGTAAACACAACCTCCTATCACACTTGCATAAGTATCCAATACTTAAATATATGAGAACTATGCCGTTACGCTTCCATAACACGCACAAGTGCGATACTAGTCTATTCCGCATTATCGATGTCCAGTCTCGATAATACTAAGACTAGGGATATTTAATGATTAAACCTTTATGGATTGATATTGTCTCATATCTTATAATCCGGAACTAATCATATGGACTTTTATCATTTATATATTGAAGTAATCAAATTACAAAATGATAAAATACAATTTCATTGCTACATAATTAATTTGTACAAAAACCACAATGTCTTTTACAAATAGTGACGCTATGGGTCATAATTGTCTAACAATCTCCCACTTGGCCTATAGCCAGTCACTCAAGCATCTAATACATGAACTATGTACATGTCCCTCAAACTTTTGTTGAAGAATAGCTTTCGTCAGTAGATCTGCAATGTTGTCCTCTGATGCGACCTTCTCGATCTTCACATCGCCACGATGTATGATCTCACGAATCTGATGGAAACATCGAAGAACATGCTTGGATCGTTGATGAGACCGCGGTTCCTTAGCCTGCGCTATAGCCCCGTTATTGTCACAATACAATGGAACAGGCTCAGCTGCTAACGGAACTACTCCTAATCCAATTAGAAATTTACGGATCCAAACTGCCTTTTTTGCTGCTTCAGCTGCATCAATGTTCTCCGCTTCTATTGTTGAATCGGCAACAGTCTCTTGCTTGGAAGATTTCCAGCTTACTGCTCCGTTATTCAAACAAAATATGTACCCGGATTGTGACTTGCAGTCGTCTTTATCGGTTTGGAAACTTGCATCGGTAAACCCAGTTACCTCAAGTTCTCCATCTCCATAGATTAAGAAAGCATCCTTAGTTCGTCTAAGATACTTAAGGATATTCTTAACCGCCATCCAATGACTATCACTTGGATCGGCCTGATAGCGACTACACATGCTCATAGCATACGAGACATCAGGTCGCGTACATATCATGGTATACATGATCGATCCGACTGCCGAGGCGAATGGTATATGACTCATGTTGTCTCTCTCATCTTGAGTTTTATGACACATGTCCTTAGATATAGTGACGCCATGTGACACTGGCAACAGTCCCCTCTTGGACTGATCCATGTTGAATCTCTTCAACACTTTTTCAATGTACGTGCTCTAGGAGAGTCCAAGCAGCTTTCTAGATCTATCCCGGTAGATCTTTATTCCTAGAATAAAGGCTGCTTCTTTCAAATCCTTCATGGAGAATTTTAATGAAAGCCAAGCTTTCACCAATGTTAAAATGGGAATGCCATTGCCAATTAGCAATACATCGTCAACATAAAGGACAATGAATGTCAGTGCACTCCCACTAACCTTCTTATATACACAAGGATCATCCTCGTTTGAATGAAATCATATTCTTTTATTATCTCATCAAAACGTTGGTTCCAAGACCGCGATGCTTGCTTCAATCTATAAATGGATCGATTTAACTTACAAACCTTGTTTGCAAGTCTTGGCATGACAAAACCGTCAGGCTGTTGCATATAAACATCCTCCAAAAGGTTTCCATTAAGGAAGCGGTTTTGACGTCCATCTGCCATATCTCCTAATCGAAATATACAGCAATAGCAAGCATTATCCGAATGGATTTAATCATGGCAACGGGTGAGAAAGTTTCGTCGTAATCGACACCATATCGTTGACGATACCCTTTCGCTACAAGCCTAGCTTTGTATATTTGTACGTTGCCATCCATGTCAGTCTTCTTCTTGAATACCCATTTGCAACCAATAGACTTTACGCCTTCTGGTGCATCAACCAATGTCCAAACTTGGTTGGTGTACATGGAATCCATTTCGGAATTCATGGCATCTTGCCATAAACCGGAGTCGATACCTTGTATCGCTTCCTCATACGTAGCCGTCTCATCATCTCCTCTATAAGATTAATATCCAAATGAGGTGAGATCATAAACCCATACCTCTCAAGTTATTTTCTGACTCTCTCCGACCTACGCGATCCTTGTGTATTCAAAGATTGTGGTTCAGTCTCATCCCTGATGGACTGTTCATGTTCCGTTAAAGATTTTATGCCAAGAACAGTATCACTCCAATTTTCATCGAGTTCTACTTTCCTCCCACTGATCACTGCATTTAGGAATTCATTTTCAAGGAAAACCGCATGTAGAGCAACAAATACTTTGTTATCTTGTGGGTGATAGAAGTAATATCCTTTGGTTTCCCTAGGATATCCTACAAATAGGCATTTATCCGATTTGGGTTCTAGTTTGATACCTTCCAAACATTTGACGTATGCCCAGCAACCCCAAATCTTCAGGAATGAGAAACCTGGTTTCTTTCCTGTCCATATTTCATATAGAGTCTGTTGAACAGACTTTGACGGAACCTTATTCAAAATAAGTATTGCATTGTTCAATGCATATCCCCAGAAGGAAATAGGTAGCTCTGTGCGACTCATCATAGACATCACCATGTCTAACAAAGTTCGGTTTCTCCGTTCGGACACACCGTTTAATTGCGGTGTTCCGGGAGGAGTCCACTGTGAAAGAATACCATATTCTTTCAAGTAATCAAGAAACTCATTGCTCAAGTATTCACCACCACGACGTCCGACCGTAATGTCTTAATACTTTTACCGGTCTGTTTTTCTACTTCGTGTCGAAACTCTTTGAATTTCTCAAAAGTTTCCGACTTGTGTCTCATAAGATACACATAACCATAACGCGATGCATCATCCATAAAGGTTATGAAGTATTCATATCCAACTCTAGTCTGGCTAGACATGGGCCCACAAACATCACTATGAACAAGGGCTAACAGTTCGGTGGCACGTACACATTTACCGCTAAAAGGTGATTTAGGCATCTTGCCTAATAAACAAGATTCGCAGACGTCATATGAATTTGGATCAACTCCGTCCAAGTACCCACTCTTCGAAAGTGTAGATATGCGTGTCTTGTTTATGTGTCCCAGACGACAATGCCACATATAATTTTCATCTTTGTTACTTAATTTAAGCCTTTTGTTTGTTACATTATATGTTTGAGATTGATTTATATTCAAAATATAAAGACCATTATTTGTGCATCCCATATCATTTTTATACATAAAACACTCAGTGTTTCTAAATACAAAAGTATACCCACATTGGGCTAACATAGATACAGAAATAATATTCTTAGTCAAACTAGGTACAAACAAAAGTTTATAAGTTCAAGTACATGCCCCGAGGGCAGTTCCAAACATAAGTGCCCACGGCCAAAACGGCACTCGAGTCCCATTCCAACACGGAGGTCAATCTCTCCTGAGGCCAGTCTCCTGCTAATCCGCAGATCCTGCAAATCAGTACATATATGAGTTCCACAACCAGAATCAAAAATCCAATTTTTAAAACTAAATGTAGACATGTTTATTTCTATAACAAACATACATGAAGCCGGAGCCTTTCCCGCTTTAATTTCATTCATGTGTGCCTTGTACTCGCGGCAGTCACGCTTCCAGTGACCCCGCTTCCCACACTGCAAGCATACATCTTGGGATTTATCCTTGGTTTCCCAGAACCCTTTGACGATTTGGCATTGCCATTCTTCTTATGCTTCTTCTTTTTAACACCTACAGTCGCCTTGGGCCAAGCCCTCCGAGTCTGAGATGTTGAAGCATAGTGCGCCTCGCGCTTCTTGCCCTTAAGGAGCTCTTTCTCTGCCTCACGCAGAGTGGACATCAACTCTCCAAGAGTTTGGTCTTGGTTCAACATGTTGTAGCTCATGATGAACCCACTTCAAGTGTCGGAGAGAGACTTTAGGATCAAATCCACTAAAGTCTCAGCCTCAAAGACTATGCCCATCTGTCCAAGCTGCTCAATGTCAGCAATCATGTGAGAGACATGATGCTCAACAGACATACCCTCTGACATTCGAGCGCGGAAGAGCTTCTTCTACAACTCGTATCTTTGCGATCTAAGATTAGATCGGTGGAGATCGTGCAATTTCACCATCATCTCATAGGGATCCAACCCCTTGTTTTGACGACGGAATTGCGGAGTCATAGCGGCAAGCATTACCGATTGAGCTGTCGCATTGTCATCGCTACGAGTCTTCCAAAGCTCTAGCTCTAGCAACTGATCAGATCGGGGCTTAGGCCCAAGAGGTCGCTCTATAGTGTAGAGTAACTTCTCGGATCCCAGAACTATTCTGAGATTCATATCCCAGTCCTGAAAGTTTGTGCCATTAAAGACGTTGTCGTCCATGACAATATCCCTAATACTCAATTTTCCAGTCATCTTAACCACAATAGTCCAACTATTCGATTAACGATGTATGGGTACAGTCTAACTGTTACAAGAAAAATAATAATATATTAGTCCAACTAATAAAATAATTGACGAAATAATTTGAAAGCGCGTAAAGCTAAGTATTTGAACGAAATTACAAATTCAATACTAGCCTCCCACTATTTTTCGGCGAGCCTCTAACCCTCTGTTGAGTACTTGGGAAACCTAGTTTCCTAGTGGGCTAGGATCCCGTTAAATAACACACAACCTTGACTTTGGCCAACAAAGTATATGATATTTAACTAGGTAGATCTCTAAGATCAATTGGATCTCATCCAATTCCTATATCCGGTAGGTGGACCTCCAAGTCCGAAACATATATACAATATATATGCCAATATATCCAATATATTTTCTTAACCTTTTTCCTCTGAATCAACTAAGCCTTGGATTTGCACAACAAGCTTAATGATTCCAGTTAAGCGGAACCCATTGACTTTGGAAAGCTTCGTAATCGATGTCGATTGACAAGAAGTGATCTTGACTTTGGCCAACAAATCACAACTTGGACAAGACACCGATATGGAACAAAGGCTTCATGATTCAAACACATCTGTGATCGACAAAGGTCTTGACTTTGGCCAACAAACCAGTGCCAATCTTGGATCTTGAGTAAGAATCACTCAATGGAAGGAAAACGCTTAATATTTTGTTGAGGGTTTTTCGCGTAAATTGGCAACCAATTTATTATCTTTGTTAGGTCTCATCATACACCCTTAAGCATGCATTCTAAAAGCATAATAAGGAGCGGAAATAAATTAATAACGATATGCGGATGGATATTTCACAGATTGTTCCTAGAACAAATCACTCAATTTCCTCTCCCCAGCTAGCACTATTCTTACTTCTACCCAATTACATAATACAATAATAGAAACCTCATTAACATTGAGGGGAATTAGGTGAGAAGAGAATTACAATGAATCAAGAGAGATAAGGCTGGACACGCAGGTCCAATTTAATAAATTCTAAATTTACAACAATTTCCAAAATTGTCATTTCCCTTCTAATATCCATCTGATATACATTATTCATTCAACACATCCATGTATTCACACAAAGCATGTTATTCAATCAATCTAATCCAATTAATTAATCTTGAATAAGGTGATCATCTAATGTTCAAACGACGATTTGATTTTGCGCGAGTCCAACTCGTTTGAGAATAAGTACTCAAAGTACGAATTCTTGCATTAGTTTTCAATTTTTGAGCATTTGAAATGATTCAGACAAATTATCAATTAATTTAATGAGTTTCATTAATACTCAAATCAAACAATATGCACAAATAAGGCAAATCATGCAAAGGTTTGTACAATTTAGCTCAAATGCCTTATCAATCGTATGATTTATAATCATGTTCAATTCATGTAACAAATTTAATAAGTAATATGGAAGAAACGGTAACAATATTTCCGTAAGCACGAATTTTACTTTTATACCACTTTCACTAAGTGATAAATCTGCCATTCTTAAAATTTATCTATTTTTTAAGTAGAATTTGATCGTCTTTTTTTTTAGCTATTTCCTCATTTTATGTTGAGTCTTTGGGATCATTTCGCATTTCTTTTAATAGCGTTTTCTTCACAAAGCTTCATCTACAAAAAAAATTTGAGTATATTTTAGTACCCAAACTTTCTTGGGCCAATGGGGGTTAATCTTAGTTCCTTTCGAAACCCAAATAATAGTCACATTCTTCTTTTTAGTCCAAAATCATAACCCAATCCACATTTTCCAAACACACTTCTTTGTGAACCAAGTAACATTTTAAAGTTCTTTTCACCTTGAGTGAACTTATTCACAATGCATTGCAAATCATCTAATTTCTTATTTCAATCATCATTTTTAATTTTCAAAGATTCACAAGCACATGATGATTTAGAAGTAGATGCTTCATTTTGCATGTTCTCTAAATAATGTTCATGCTCTTCATTTAAACACATATCCTCATAATCTAAAGCATGAATTTGTTCAATAAGTGATGCATGCTTATTTTGATCAATTAATACATCATTTTCACGATTTTCCTTTAAGAAAATATTATCATTATCTAAAGTATGAATTTTATTCATACATGATGCATTTTCATGTTGAAGTAATGTATGTTATTTCTTAATCAAATTACATTTCTTTCTAAGAGTATTAAATTTATCATGCAAATCATTCAACATGTCAAGCATTTCATCATAATTGAAAATTTTATTTCCACAAACAATAATAATTTCTTTTTCCAATTTTCCGGTAGGATTTTCTAAATCTTTGAATAAATGTATCAAAAATGTAAGAGCATGAAAAAAATAAAATTAGGACCCAATATATAGTAAATGTGAAAACTGCCACAGCTCTTTGTCCTGAAAATTATGCCATCTACACGGACCAGTATGTCGGTCCTGCAAATTAAATAGCTATATGACTGTTGAAGATTAAAGCGCACCAATCGAATTACTGACCAATATAATGACCAGTATGCCGATTAGCTAACCGGTATAGGGAATGGTATACAACATCATGGTTCCATTAGCTATGCAAACTCCAGACTGATCGATATGTTAGACTCGTATGGAGTAACCCAGTTCCAGAGAGCATAGAAAACTGCCCAAGGCAAAGCAGGGTCGCCGTATACCGATATCAAAGACCGGTATGCAGGTTCCAGTGCGGAAATCTCAGAATTTGAAGATTAAAAATATTTTGCACTTGACCCTAATGCATCTATATGAGTGTGAATGAGTCTTATGAGCTTAGAGTACTTGAAATATAGACTGACTTATAATGAGAGCTCTAAGCTATAAGACTACACTAGATATTTTTATTTGGCGCTTTAGTTTTCACATCCATTTGCTTCGACATCTTTTTCTAATGCTCACAAATGCATGTCGAAGTCTCTAGTGTTGCATCATCAAAATCCTTCATCGAGAATATGTCGCTAACAATCTCCCCATTTTTTATGATGACAATCTTTAAAAGCTGTGAGCTTTGAAAGTTTCAAATTTTATATGATTATAGCTCCACCTCAACATGTGATTGCCTTTCAATATAGCTATAAAAATATTTAAACAAACGCATTAGTACAAATATGTTCCCCTCAATATGAGGACGAGTGGATCACAAGTTTTATCTTATTCCTACGATTTCTCCCCCTTTAACATTATAAAAAAGGATTGAGAAGCAAAGATTAAACACAAAGAGATATAAACTAATCATGTGCACACCATATAATAATAAATTTCATAAACATGCAACCTTAACACTTTCTCATCTTTTCCCATACCATATAATATTCATGTATATCATCAAAATCATCCAAGTTGAACCAATACCAATACATTTCATTTTAATTAATAATGAACAATGGTAAGGCATATTCAATACTAATAATCCAAAAATATTACAAAATATCATATATATCAATAAGTCATATGTTATACCAATTGTGGTTAATAATATGATCAATTCATATAATGTAGGCGACTATTATAATTTTGCCTCAATTTTCAATTTTTGAGCATTTGAAATGATTTAAACAAATTATCAATTGACTCAATGAGTTTCATTAATGCTCAAATCAAACAAATAAGCGCAAATAAGGCAAATCATGCAAAGGTTTGTACAATTTAGCTTAAAATGCCTAATCAATAGTGTGCTTCATAATTATGTTCAATTCATGTCAAAAATTTAAGTATACTTAATTAAGATGGAGGAAACGTTACCAATGTTTCCTTAATCATGGATTTTATATTTTACCGTTGTCATCAAGTGACAAATCCGTCATTCTTAAAATTTTATCCGTTTTGAGGTAGAATTTGATCTTCTTCTTTCTGAGCTCTTTCCTTATTTCGTGTCGAGTCTTTGGGATCATTTCACATTTCGTATTAATAACCTTTTTTTCCCAAAGCTTCACCTATAAAAATATCTAAGTATATTTTAATACCCAAACTTTCTTGGGTCTATCGGAGTTAATCTTAGTTCATTTTAAAACCCAAATAATAGTCACATTCTTCTTTTTAGTCCAACGATCATAACTTTTGTGACCTATCATATTACATATGATGAACATTAAAAAGTGTATATTAATTAAAAGAAAAAATAATCATTTTACACTTGTAGTTTTATTAATCCCCTTAATTTAGCATATTTATGAAATAATAATTAAATTTATGTTCTATATATTTTTATTGTGATTTTTATTTCTTATGTAGGTGAAATAATATTTTGGATACATAACTAGAAAAATGGACGTGACATTTGGATTATGGAGGGCATAAACTTAAAAAGATATTCTAATAGTGTACAATATTGGAAATTCTAATTTTGTGCAATATTCGTATTTTGGCTATAACCTTTTACTTCGATATCAGATTGAGAAATTCCAGTTCCAGATGAAAGAAGACTCAAATTTTTACAATTTTGCTCTTTAAAAGATTTTCTAGTTTTGAAGTTTTCAAGGTCGAAATTGATGAAAAATCCAAAGTGTGTTGTATGTAATTTTAATTATTTAAAAAAAACATAAACGAAAAAAAAAGGTGGGACTTAACAACTCACCTTTCTGGATTGTCAATTCCCACCAACATGCAATTTACTAATTGAATTTTCAATTTTCAAATTACATGGAGGGTGTTAAGCCCTCTATTATAAATTGAGGTGCTCAATACCTTAGAAACTCAGCCCGATCCATACTTATCTTTGAGAATTTGTGAAGTTCCAGCTCTTATTTATTTTATTTTTCAAGCGTTGTTGTAATTTCCTTTTCTTTTAGTAATAAAATTATGTATGTTTTTATTCAAAGCATGAGTAGCCAATTCCATCATGATAGGGTAAATGGTGAAACTCTTAATATAAAAATATGGATTAATCTTACTTATATTATAATATATGAATTGTACTCTGAAAACTAATATTTAATTTTCTCTTATATTTGTGTTTGTCTTGATTCGCTGTAGATAATCTCATCTTGGTTGTCACAATTAATACTTTATCCCATATTATGTGAGAGAGTAATTTAAATATGGAGTAATTATTGACAAACTTTGTTACCGCCTTTATGGCTGGTTTTATATTTGGTATAATAAGTACCTAACTGGACTTGTTATAGACAAATATTATCACCACCTATATGGTTGGTTTTATATGTTGTGGCTTAATTAATTCATGAAATAAATTAATGGGTAATAATGATAATTTATATATTATAAAAAGTAAGATTTCTCTATATTTGAAATATCAAGAGTCGATCCACTAGCCCCGGCACTCTATTTTATTATTGCAGATGAATTTAAATTTGTCCATCATTTCAAACAATTCAGTTTTTTATTTTCACTTGAATTTTTATTTTATTTTACTAAATTTATTCCCTGTAGATTGACCCTGAACTTACTCGATTATTTTATTATTTCGACATTCTTATACTTGGGAGTAAAGAAATATTTTGTGAGTGTGTCAAGTTTTTGGCGCCGTTGCCGGGGAATATAATTTTTTAGATAAAATAATAATTAACATTATTGTTTTTTTTCTTTTTATTTATTTTAATTTTTTTTGCATCTCATTTTCTTATTCTTCTTTGCATTTGCATATATCCAATATGTCCTTATTGATCCTAAATGAATTCTGAACCCAGACATCCCACATATAGACAAACTATGTACTTGATTCTGCAATGTCACAGGAGACAGAAAACGTAATTAAAATGGAGCTTGTATTTTTCCAAATAATTTCTTGAATCATCCTCGTATAGAGATTCTTTCATAATTTTTTATGAGAATCTAATTCGAGAAATTGAGAAAGCTAAATGAGAAATTCAATCGAGATCTGAATTGATAAGAATCAGATGACGTTTTTAGGATCTAATCACTACATTTATTTTTTTTCCTTATCCTTTATCTTTATTTTTTTTTTTTTTCACTTGTTTATTTTATATCTTCTTTTGTAAGTATTGCATTTGCAAATTTAAATTTAGCATATAGTATGTATTTAGGCTGCATAAGACATTGGTCTCGATCATCTAGCAGTAGATTAAATAGAGAGTCTTTATCCTCTTCACCATCAGTTAAAATGGCTGATAACCAAAATGAAAATCCACCTACCGAGAAAGAAGAAAATCCATTTGATCACATAGAAACGTGAGTCTCAATATGTCGATCTTAATCATCCTAAGACACTAAGAGAATTCATGAATCTCACTAGGATAGAATCACCATCTTGTATTATTTTCCACCAGATGCATCACATTTCAATTTCAAACCATGAGTCATCCAATTTTTACCTACATTTCACAGTCTAGAATCAGAAAATCCTTATCAGCATTTAAGGGAATTCGAAAAGGTATGTAATACCTGCACAAACCAAAATTGTACTATATATAATTCGACTCAAGTTTTTTCCATTTTCTTTTAAGGATAAAGCTAAAATTTGGCTGCAGAACCTTAGGTCATGATCCATCATAACATGTGTAGGCATTGCATTTTTGCATATCAGCCCGATGATGAGTCTCGTATGGAGACACTACCTCTTTAGTTGTGAAAGCTGCGGGAAACGGACGTTGGAAGGGTAAAATTGGAAATTAGCATTTTGTCAGAGTTAACTCGCTTGTTTCGCTTCGGGTTTGCTTGTTGGACCTCTGTTTTAAAACACACCAAAACCCATTAAAAACACATCTCACAAATTAAATAATTAAAACATTTAAAATACATGTCACAAATTAAATTAAAACCAATTAAATTAAACTAAATTAAATTAAATTAAATCACATTCACCAATTAAATTAAACTTGAATTAAATTAAATTAAATCACATTCACCAATTAAATTGAACTTGAAATTAAATTGAATTAAATTCCTAATTTAAATAAAAACATTCCTAATTTAATTAAATCACCTTCCTAAATTAAATAAATCATATCCTTAACTAAAAAGAACAAATCAAATCAATTCCCCAAATTAAAAGATTTCATTATCATATACTAAATTAAAAGATATCCCCAATTAATACACAAATCGTATTCCTTCCCTAACAAGGTAAATCCCATCCCTTGGCCTATAAAAATAACCCTTCTCCACTCAATTCAAACCCTGGTTGGCTAGCTCATTCACACAATATTCATACAAGAAACAATCTAAAGCCACGCCCAAAAATTGTCCACCTGCTCCCCTCAAACCTACGTCCTCACTCAGTCCACAAGCAAACTCTTGCCACCTAGCCCCATTCAGCGTATCCCTCACCAAAGAACCTTCATTCACGCCACAAGAAGCTTGCCTTACACACGCCACGCATCAGCCTTCAGCCTCGTTACTACTCTTTAGTCCAGCCACAATTCATATCACAAACCACCTTCACGATAGCCACGCAATCCCTCAACACTGCCCTGCCTCCACGTGAAACAAATCCACCACAAAACTGCCGAACTCAATAACCACAATACGCCAAAACTGCCTCCAACTACCCCTTATTGATCAACACAAAACTGCCTCCAAATCAGCCCTATAACTCACGCCGAACTGCCTCTTCACTGCCCTGAAATTTAAGCCCACTGCAGCCCCTTCACAGCCCCTATAACTTACGCACACAGCCCCCCTACTGCCCCTATTGTCCACGCAAGTCAGCCCTTAAAACTGCACCTGAAATACACCCAAAAAACAGTCCCCAAATCTCTGAAAACAGTCCCCAAAACAGTAGCCTAATAGACCTGAAACAATAACCAGAAAATACCCTTAAAACAGTAGAGAAACGGAGTGAAAAAACAACAACCCGAGCAGTGAGTGAAATCGCGAGGAAAATCGTTGGATTAGTGAACCAAAAGAGTTGCGGATCATTCACCCTTCCAACGGACGTGTAACGCCTTTCGTGAGACAACAAAAAAGGTTAGACCTGAGGGCACTTTCTTACTTATCTTCTTTTTTTTTATTTTATTTATTTAAAATATTATTGCATGAGAGTCGTTTGAGGCATTATGTGATTGTTGGATGGGCGGGATGTGTGTTTCCTTTTGTGGTATATCGGATGGAAACCCGAACGTAAATTCCGTAAACCGATTCCGAATGGACGGTATTACGGTCTGCACTCGAGATACAACGCCACGTACCACTTAAGATGCATGTATCTCGTCTCATCCAAATTTGTATTTGAGCATGTCATAGTTCTAGGCCGTTTATTATTATTTTAAGCATGAGTTAATTTAGTCTTGTTATTTAATTTTCAAAGCATGATTGTGTTATTTAGGCATGTTGTTTCTTCATTCTTTATGCATGATGTTTCGTTTAGTTATGTTTATGTTTAATTAGTTATTTGTTTACTTTGGTTTAATGGTTCAATATGCTCGTTGTGTTATATTGCGTGGAGTTATTTGGATGAAAGCATGTTAGATCTAAGTACCCTTGAGCATGAATGTTGAATAAATTCGGTTAGATTAATTGCACAAATCATATTATCACAAGTGACATAAGTAAGGGACCATTCCGAACCCAACGGTTTGAGGTCTTCCCTTGCGAGGGGTGAGTGCGGCCTTAAATCTTTGTCCCGGTTCACACCGGGTGGCGACTCCATGTTATTTCGTACTTCCCAACTAGGCCACTCGCCTAGAACAGCGTCGCCCAGGTTCTGTTGTCTACAGTCTGGCGACTCCACTGGGATATTAGAGAATCGGCCTCGAAATCATGTCTTGTGATGTGTATAATTTGTGCATTAGTTGACCATTTCTATAGTGGGTTGAGGGAGTTAATCAAAGGCTTTGTTGAAGGTAGATGATGGTTGGGTGTCTTCCTTCACTCACTACCCTTCGGGGAAAAGCTGTGAAGGCACCTAGATAAATCAACACTTGTAGCTCGTTGTGACAGACTAGTTTGGAGGACTCGTTGTTTATTCCTGACACCAAGCGATAAGAGCCTAAGGGGCTGGGTACTTAAGTGAGCCTCGCTCCACCCCCTCTGGGAATCTACAACGGGAAATCCATTCGACAGTTAGTCATACACCAAACTCGTTGGCACGTACCGTAGGTATAAAAAGGTGCACTCACTTGGTCGCTCGAACCCTTGAGTGGGGAGTCCTAGTTGTGGGTAATCCTTCGTCAAACGAGAGCCTTTGTCCACACTCCCATAAACCCACATGTGAACCATAGTTGTATGACCTATTGGGGCCACCCTTTATGCTTTTGATAACCCCATGCATATTATGTCTTATACATCCCATGCATCTCATGCATACATGCATCATGTTAACCCACGTGTCTTAAAAGCCATCATAGATATCCGTTGGGTTAGAAAAAAAAAGACTTGTCGAAGAAAAGTTTAACAAACGTGGATATCGAGGAAAGGAAACCGAGGAACAGAGAACTTTACTGCAATGATAGAAAGACCATTAGAGGGCCTTCAAAAAGAAAAAAAAAGAGAAAAAAAAAGAAAAAAAAGAAAAAAGAAAAAAATTTGTTGTTTGTTTTTAGTCTTTGATAGTTAGACATAAGTCCGATGATGAAATTGATTGCTTTAAGGTGAAACCTTAGAAACGATAAACTCTTGATGTACTTTTATCTGATACTTTGAGTGATTGATCTATGATAGACTCGTAAGCACTTCACTATAGGTTCTTAGCGGTGAAAACCTGAGTAGTTGGCAAGGTGACTAGTTGAAGAAATTGTAGGTTGGTGAATGACCGTTTGCTTAGATGTCTATCTTGATTTTCTTATGTTATGATGTGTGGTATGGTTGAAAATGAAAGAAAGTCTCTAAAGAAAAGAATTAAACCACCTATAACCAATAAGCGTGAAGCTACCCATGGGCGAGTATTAGGACCACCATGAGGAGAAATGCTACCTTAAAGGGTAGGTGTGTTGAAAAAAAAAAGAAAAAGAAAAAAAAAAAAAGAAGTTCAAAATCAAAAGAAAAAAAGAAAGAGATAAAAGAGAAAGAAAACCATACCACATTGTGCACGAAAAAGCAACTGCAGACCCTAACTGAGACATCTAGGTTGGTTTGACCCATCGATCCCGATTTTTGAAACGAAATCATTGTGTTAGCTTACCCAAGGATTAAGCTGTAAAAGAACCTTTGTGCACACACACTTTGAGTCTGGCATAGATCATTTATTCAAAGACTTGGATTTGAGTTGCATTGAGTGTTTTGAAGGTTCTCTGGTTTCATTACTGAGCATTCTTTGAGGACAATGATATGTATAACTATTTGGACTATATCGTAGAATGTGATATAACATGATGATATGGAAGGCCCCACCATGTGGTTCATCTTGATCAAGTACAAAATAGCAGAGAGCATAAAGCTAAATCAAGACTGGGGGCGACCAGTCTACTACATCGTGAATCAGGGACATAACAAGATATTGGGTCATGAGACTGGAGAGAAGACTTAGCAATCACCTGGAGAACTGGCGGAAAACCTAACCCAGTGGGATAGGAAAATCATTCATGCATGCATGCATACACGTAACATATTTTACATTCTTTTTTGTGTTTGTTTTTTATTCACAGGTTTCAAAGAAGAAAAAGAGAAAGCGGCAAAGACAAGCCAACCAGAATCAGCAACATATGAGTAGTAGTTTTGGGGATGAGTCCCAGGGTTGAGGCCCATATCAGTATCAGTTTTAGGGCGAGGCCCACGTCAGTATCAGTCTGGGGGCGAGACCCACATCAGTGTCTGTATGGGGGCGAGGCCCACACCAGTTTCAGTTTGGGGTCGAGGCCCATATCAGTATTCGTTTGGGGATGAGTCCCGGGATTGAGGCCCACATCAGTATCAGCTTGGGGCGAGGCCCACATCAGTTTCGGGCGAGACCCGCATTAGTATCAGTTTTGGGCAAGGCCCACATCAGTTTAAGTGTCTGGGGGCGAGGCCCACATCAATATCAGTTTGGGGCGAGGCCCACATCAGTATCAACTCAAGGCTGAGGCCCACATCATCAGAATTTTGGAATGAATCCAGGGAATGAATCCCAGGGCTGAGGCCCACATCGTCAGATTTTGGAATGAATCCAGGGAATGAATCCCAGGGCTGAGGCCCACATCGTCATATTTTGGAATGAAATCCAGGGCCGAGCCTACATCAGCATCAGTTTAGGGCGAGGCCCACATCACATCAGATCAGTTCTGCCGGGAATGGCACTCCGAGAATGGAGATATAGTCCGGGAATGGACAGCTCAAGAATGAGCACGCCGAGAATGGCACGCCGGGAATGGCACTCCGAGAATAGAGATATAGTCCGGAATGGACACGCCGAGGAATGGCATGCCGGGTATGGCACTCTGGGGGCGAGGCCCACATCATTATTAGCATTCAGACCACAGCGACGCCCTAGGTACGGGGTTAGCACGCCAGGTACGGCATCTGGACTATTCAGACATTTTGTGGCTCTCTAGGTACGGAGACGTCACTGCGACACCCTAGGTACGGGGTTAGCATTCAGACATTTGTGGCACTCTAGGTACGGAGGCGTCACAGCGACACCCTAGGTACGGGGTTAGCATTCAGACATTTGTGGCACTCTAGGTACGGAGGCGTCACTGCGGACACCCTAGGTACGGGGTTAGCATTCAGACAATTGCGGCACTCTAGGTACGGAGACGCAACTGTGACACCCTAGGTACGGGGGTTAGCATCAGAAAACTGTGTGAACTGTAGGTACGGGGTTAGCACGCCAGGTACGGCATTCAGACCACAGCGACACCCTAGGTACGGGGTTAGCACGCCAGGTACGGCATGTGGACTATGTGGATTATGTGGACAACCGAGGACTACCGTGGACTACCGTGGACTATGTGGACTACCGAGGACTACCGTGGATTACCGTGGACTGCCGTGGACTATGTGGATTATGTAGACTACCGAGGACTACCGTGGAGTATGTGGACTACCGTGGACTACCATGGAGTATGTGAACTACCGAGGAGTATGTGGAATATGTGGACTACCGTGGACTACCGAGGAGTATGTGGACTACCGTGGACTACCGAGGAGTATGTGGACTATGTGGACTACCGTGGAGTATGTGGACTACCGTGAACTACCGTGGAGTATGTGGACTACCGTGGACTACCGTGGAGTATGTGGACTACCGTGGAGTATGTGGACTATGTGGACTACCGTGGAGTATGTGGATTACCGTGGACTACCGTGGAGTATGTGGACTATGTGGACTACCGTGGACTACCGAGGAGTATGTGGACTACCGAGGAGTATGTGGACTATGTGGACTACCGTGGACTACCGAGGAGTATGTGGACTATGTGGACTACCGTGAACTACCGTGGAGTATGTGGACTACCGTGGACTACCGTGGAGTATGTGGACTACCGTGGAGTATGTGGACTATGTGGACTACCGTGGAGTATGTGGATTACCGTGGACTACCGTGGAGTATGTGGACTATGTGGACTACCGTGGACTACCGAGGAGTATGTGGACTACCGAGGAGTATGTGGACTATGTGGACTACCGTGGACTACCGAGGAGTATGTGGACTATGTGGACTACCGTGGACTATCGTGGAGTATGTGGACTACCGTGGAGTATGTGGACTATGTGGACTACCGTGGACTACCGAGGAGTATGTGGACTATGTGGACTACTGTGGAGTATGTGGACTACTGTGGACTACCGCGACACCCTAGGTACGGGTATTAGCACGCCAAGTTTGGCATTGTGGACTACCGCGACACCCTAGCTACGGGGTTTAGCACTATCAACTCAGCACAGCAGGCAGACCAGGTGACAGCTACTGAGCCAGTAAGTAAATATGCATTGCACGTACTTTGATAGGATTGTCATTGTCACACACTACACAAGTCCCATCAAAGTGGGGGCGACTGTAGGCATTGCATTTTTGCATATCAGCCCATGATGAGTCTCGTATGGAGACACTACCTCTTTAGTTGTGAAAGCTGCGGGGGAAAAGGACGTTGGAAGGGGTAAAATTGGAAATTAGCATTTTGTCAGAGTTAACTCGCTTGTTTCGCTTCGGGTTTGCTTGTTGGACCTCTGTTTTAAAAAACACCCAAAACCCATTAAAACACATCTCACAAATTAAATAATTAAAACATTTAAAATACATGTCACAAATTAAATTAAAAACCAATTAAATTAAACTTAAATTAAATTAAATAAATCACATTCACCAATTAAATTAAACTTGAAATTAAATTAAATAAATCACATTCACCAATAAATTGAACTTGAAATTAAATTGAATTAAATTCCTAATTTAAATAAAACACATTCCTAATTTAATTAAATCACCTTCCTAAATTAAATAAATCATATCCTTAACTAAAAAGAACAATCAAATCAATTCCCCAAATTAAAAGATTTCATTATCATATACTAAATTAAAAGATATCCCCAATTAATACACAAATCGTATTCCTTCCCTAACAAGGTAAATCCATCCCTTGGCCTATAAAAATAACCCTTCTCCACTCAATTCAAACCCTGGTTGGCTAGCTCATTCACACAATATTCATACAAGAAACAATCTAAAGCCACGCCCAAAAATTGTCCACCTGCTCCCCTCAAACCTACGTCCTCACTCAGTCCACAAGCAAACTCTCTTGCCACCTAGCCCCATTCAGCGTATCCCTCACCAAAGAACCTTCATTCACGCCACAAGAAGCTTGCCTTACACACGCCACGCATCAGCCTTCAGCCTCGTTACTACTCTTTAGTCCAGCCACAATTTCATATCACAAACCACCTTCACGATAGCCACGCAATCCCTCAACACTGCCTGCCCTCCACGTGAAACAAATCCACCACAAAACTGCCGAACTCAATAACCACAATACGCCAAAACTGCCTCCAACTACCCCTTATTGATCACCTCCAAATCAGCCCTATAACTCACGCCGAACTGCCTCTTCACTGCCCTGAAATTTAAGCCCACTGCAGCCCCCTTCACAGCCCCTATAACTTACGCACACAGCCCCCTACTGCCCCTATTGTCCACGCAAGTCAGCCCCCTTAAAACTGCACCTGAAATACACCCCAAAAACAGTCCCCAAATCTCTGAAAACAGTCCCCAAAACAGTAGCCTAATAGACCTGAAACAATAACCAGAAAATACCCTTAAAACAGTAGAGAAACGGAGTGAAAACAACAACCCGAGCAGTGAAATCGCGAGGAAAATCGTTGGATTAGTGAACCAAAAGAGTTGCGGATCATTCACCCTTCCAACGGACGTGTAACGCCCTTTCGTGAGACAACAAAAAAGGTTAGACCTGAGGGCACTTTCTTACTTATCTTCTTTCTTTTTATTTTATTTATTTTAAAATATTATTGCATGAGAGTCGTTTGAGGCATTATGTGATTGTTGGATGGGCGGGATGTGTGTTCCTTTTGTGGTATATCGGATGGAAACCCGAACGTAAATTCCGTAACCGATTCCGAATGGACGGTATTACGGTCTGCACTCGAGATACAA